>JAJHSJ010001586.1:0-40640 GCA_021015155.1 Magnolia officinalis | reverse complement strand
TTTTATTTTATTTTTGTGTTTTGTTTTGTTTAAGGGATCCAGCCCATTCATGTTGGGTGATCCTCTTAGCTAGGGCTAAGGGGTGACGCTTGTAGCATGATGGGGACACTTGCTTGTGCCTTTTGTTTAGACTGAATGGATTTTGATTTAATTTTATATGAGAATATTTTTAGTTCTTAACGGTCTGTTGTGACTGAAATTACAATGGGTCTGTGATGGCTTTGAGTATTTCCGTTGCCTTTTTTATGTTTTATGACGTCAGGAAGCACTGTTGTTTACCATCGTCTCCTGGGCATGGTTAGATGTCGGTACCCTTCCTAACCTTCATATCATGTTGATGAGTGATAATTAGTTTAATTATGTTGTTTACTCTGTCTCATGGGCATGGTTTTTGTGATGGAATCCATTCTAATTCATATACCTTTCATCTTTTGAAAACTACATCAAGTAAGTTCAGTTTAATAACCATGAAGCAGCAAGATCTCCCTGATCTCTACAAGTGGATCCTCTGAATCCCTGGTTCCCTTCCTCTGAATTCTCTTAAGTTTTAGATAAATATTTCACCATTATTCTTCAAATTCACTTGAATAGATTTCATCTTAGTCTAATTCTAGTTCTATTTAGTTTCAGATTACATACAGTTTCAGTCCATCCCTGTGATTCGACCTCGGTCTTACCGAGATTATTACTACACATCACAACCCTATACTTGGGGAGTGAACAAGTTCTGCTCCCACACTTTCTCTCTCTTCTCTCTCTCTCTCTAATGGTTTCTCTCAATTCGTATGGCTGCAATGAGAGAGGGTTTAAGGTCCCTATACCGCCTAAAAACCTAAAACACCGAAATAGACTCCAGGTCAAAGTATACTTAGGTTAAACCAAAGCGGATCAGTTTCAGCTTAACGGAGGACTTCTGGCGGGCATCCTTAAGCCAAAGGTCGGACTTAAGCTCACTAACACCGGATTTACGTTTAGTTAAGTTTTCGTTTTGGTCGGGATTCCAGATCCGCGTGGCGGACCAGTTTCAGTTCAACGTCAGCGGATCTCGATCGGAGATTCTGAGTACATGGATATGGTGTATGAAATTTCTCCTGATCCGATGTGTAATTTGGTCTGATTCTAATGGTCTGTTTGCTTAAAACTGATCCGCAAGCAACACGTGCCAGATTACTATTCAAGATATTTTATTTTGAATTAATTTCACATTTCTCACATCTTCACTCCGAGCTCAAGCGAATAGCGCTGGGACACTATCTGGATTTTGATTTCCAAGATGGTTGTCAAGCCCAGCAAGGCGGTTCTAATTCATTAACTTCGTGTTAATCGGACTTCCGACGTGCGGTCCAGATCTGATAATACGGAGTTTCGAGATGCTCCCGAGAGCAGCCGGGTAATGAGATTGATCCTAGATTTTAGGGTAACCTAGCGTCAATGATTTTACAAGTTTTTGGTCTTGCAGACCGTATTTAAAGTGATTGGTGCTAATTTCACAGGCACTCTAGTTTAACACTGGCTAATTCTTGCCTAATTTCTAAAGGATTTAGTCCCTGAGCAAGTTCTGTCTGAGGTGGTACTTGGGCCTTTGTAGTTTGTATATAAAGTGATCCAAGTTATACTACTTAGCTAGTTTAAGATAGTGTCTAGGGTGAAAGTACTTAGAAAAATTGAAAGAACAAGTGATGAAGGGTGGGATTTGTGAAGGAAATGGGTTCAAAAGCGGCTTTAGACTTTGGGATTGAGTTTTGACAGGTTAATACGGTGTTAGGATTGACCCATTGCCTAAGGACATCTAATTCCAGGTTGAGAAAAATCCGGGCTGTTACAACCTTGTTCTCCTTTCCTGGTGCCATATATCCAGTCGGTTGATGCATATATATCTCTTCTTTAAGATCCCCATGAAGAAAGGTTGTCTTAACATCTAGCTACTCTAGATGTAAGTCCTCTGTAGCCATTATACTCAAGACCATGCGAATCGTAGACATTTTCACCACAGGTGAAATATTCACTGAAATCGATACCTGCATTTTGTTGAAACCCTTTCACAACCAGTCTAGCCTTGTACCGTTTCGAACCATCTTGCTCCTCCTTCAATCTGTAAACCCACTTGTTATGAAGAGTTTTCTTACCCTTAGGTAGAGTGACTAGCTCCCATGTACGATTAGACTCAGAGAGTTTGTCTCCTCATTCATAGCCTGCTCCCACTTAACCCGTGTATCTGACTGTAATGCCTCTTCAAAACACTCTGGCTCACCATTATCTGTCAGCAGTAGATAATATAAGGGTGAATATCGGACCGTGGGTCCTCCTCCCGAGTGGACCTCCTCACAACCGGTGTATGTCGCTCTGCCTCATAATGATCCTGTGCATGATCATCCTGTGACGTTGTAACACCCGTGTCCGGTAACTCTTCCAACTCTACGAAATTCTTTTTCTTCGACCTTATTTTCCTGCACACTGTCCTTATGCATCACTTTTTCATTGAAGACTACGTTCTTGCTTCTTCTGATGTTTTCCTGTTTTCTGCATCCCAAAACCTGTAGCAAAATCATGTTGACCGTAGCCTATAAACGTGCACCTCCTAGACTCCATCCAGCTTGTTTCTGTGCTCTGCATCAATGTGAACATATGAAGTGCAACCGAACACTCGAGATTGCAAGGTTCACTTCTTTTCCAGTCTACACTTCTTCTGGTAGCCCACCATCTAATGGTGTTGAGGTACTTCTATTGATGAGATATGCGGCGGTATTCACAGCATCTGCCCCAAATGTATTGGGTACCTGCATGTAACCTCATGCTCCTGGCGCGCTCAAGGATAGTCCTGTTAATGCGCTCAGCCACACCATTCTGCTGCGGTATACCTGGAATCGTTTTTTGATGTTTGATTTCACTTGCTGCACAATACTCCTCAAACCTCTTGTCACAATACTCTCCCCCATTATTAGATCTGAGACATTTTACTGTTTAATACCCGTCTCATTTTCTACATAACTTTTCACTTCTTAAATACATCAAATACATCAGATTTGTGCTTTAGAAATAAATCCAAAGTTTTCTACTAGCATTATTATAAAGGAAACAAAATAACGTGAGCCACCAAGAGATGATACCTGTTCCAGTCCCCACATATCAGTGCATACAAGCTCCAACAGATGCGTCTTTGGAGCGAGTCCCGTCTTTCTTGAAACTTACCCTCTTCTGCTTGTCATACACGCAGTCCTCGCAGAATTCCAAGTTAATAGACTTCAGCCTGGTAGTTTTCCTTTTGACAATAACACTTTCATTCATTTCTCTCACTCATATGTCCCAACCTCTGATGCCACAAACTGCCCATTCACTCCAGTTGATGCGACTGGCGAGTGAACTATACGATCCAGAAGTCACGTATAAAGTACCTTCTTTCTTGCCTCGAGATATCACCAAGGCACCTTTCGTGATCTTCCAGGAATCACTGGTGAATGTCGTCACATAACCAGGATCGGCCAACTGCCCTACTGAGATCAGATTCCTTCTCAACTCGGCACATGTCTGACATCCTTCAATTTCAACGTTGTTCCATCTTGCTGAATTATATGAATGTCTCCCTTTCCAACAATACTGCACGGCTCATCATCACCCAGGTAGACTCTCCCAAAGTCACCTGATATATAGTTTACGCAGACCTTCCTTACATGAAGTGGCATGAAACAAAGCACCCGAGTCTATAACCTAAGACTCATTCCTCGCATCAAGAGACAAAATCAACGCCTCTTTTGTCACTCCTCAGATAGATTCACTGAATCTTTCCCGCCTTGAGAGTTCCCTTCTTGTTTCTTAAGCGCCCTGCAATCACGTTTCATGTGCCCCCTTCCTACCTGTAACGCCCTGAAAATCGGGGTCGAGCAAAGCTCAGCTCCCGAGTTCCAACGCATCACTTATGTAACATAGATAATGATGATCATGATAGAGCATTGAAACATGAATGGGATTATACCAAAACAGCATATCATACTCCAGACAGTTAAATTGCAACCGGAAGACTGTGATAGATATATAAAATATAAAATATATAAATTGTGGTGAGTCTCCAGAGTTGATAACATTACCAGGTTAATGAATTACAAGTATAATATCAAAATATACTAAATTGTGTAAGGTCATCTAGTCGACGAATCCCTATAACCTCGTCGATCAAGACACGGCTCACATGAAGCCATCAGAAAACATCATATATGAGAAACAGCATCCTCGTCGTCACAAAAGTCTGGCTCCACCAGGAGTAGCGTCGTCATCTGCAATCAGACAAAGTCTGGTGGGTGTCCGGAACACCTTCCCATAACGTGGGAGTGAGTGATCAACTCAGTGGAACAATAAAGCATAGGTTAATATGTTATCAATTCAGTCAAGCAGTAATGATAAAGCAGTAAAGTCAAACACTCCTAAATACTCATTATTAATGCAAGTATGAAAATGTAATCATGATGCATGCCCTCACCAACATACTCCCTCATGCGACACCATCTTACGTTCGCGGGGCTGCGTTCATCCCTCAGTACTCCACATCTTCCAGGCACATGCAATGCGATGATGAGCAAGATTACCTAGTTGTTATTAGTCCTTTTCATACAGCAGTATTGGGAAACTAAGTTACCTCCCTTATCTCATTCCCAAATATGATCCATTCTAGGGTCGTCAATCCTAGATAATCTCATAATACGAATGCGGTTCTAGGTCGCTGCAAGGGCTGTCAGGGCTGTTACACGGAATCGTTGCACCACTCCCCCATCACCTATTAATACAGGCCTAGCTTATACTCTGTTTACTACAGGAATGCTCGTCGCCTCTCCGCACATTCAGAGTATGCTCGAGGTCACTACACTACAGGGTACGGTCAGGGCTGGCAGGGCTGTTACACGGAATGAATCGTTACACCACTCCCCCCATCACACCATCAAGGCAGTGTAGGCCGACAGCTCGAATACAGTGTCCCATACCACCGTATTCGGCTCAGGAGTCTGGGTGTGCTCACTGGTCACTACGGAAGGCATCGCCCAGCGTAGGCCGACAGCTCGACCACGGTGTCCCATACCACCATGTCTGGCTCATGAGTCTTAGCGGATCGAGGTACCAAGGTTAACGGGTTGCACTGGTAAGTTTGGTACCTTAGGTTCAAGCAGTAGCGTCCAAACATGGTGAACATACATTAGACAGATCGGATTACTTGACAAGCTCGGCTAGCTCGAGCGCATGATAAGTTGAACGACATGAAGTGCATAAGCACTTCGCGTGGCCAACCACTATCGCCAACCGAAGTACGACTCGGGTTTTATCGAACACATCCCACGTGGCGAATGAATCTCAGCCACGAATTCATTCCCATTACCGATTACCTGGACTATACAATAGCCCCAATTACATTCAAGTATAGAGAGTCAAAGTAGTAATGGATCAAGATTTCACTCATACAGTCATATATCCAATATTGCCCGCTTAGGGCTGTCAGGGCTGTTGCACGGAATGGTTACACCACTCCCACATCACCCTTCACGGCTTTTATGGAATACAACTTAAACATGTGAAGTAGTCAGAGCAGAGTTAAATAAACAAGTAATTCAAACATATAATTAGCATGTTATAAAACACAATGCAAACAGGAATTCAAACGCATACATTTCATAAACCAGTAAGTGATTAAACTAAATAACTTACATGAAGGAAATCATACACATCACTAAGGTAGTTGAGAATCCTATCTCAACACCTACACAAGGCACTACTAGCTTAAGTATATACCTATACAAGCATTTTCACAAACACTTAGACTACACATTCTAACATACCTATAATATATTGGTTAAAACACAAGTCGTAGCGAATCCTTTCACGAAGGATTACCACATGAACCATGATCATGCATACACGACCAATAGTCATGGCAAGCATATATCATAGTTCCATATTCATTTGAACATTTCTGCAAACACTTAGGCTACAATAGAACATACACGACGTATGTTAATATAGCAGGTATTAGGCTAATCCGTTCCCCCCAGAAGTTTATACACATGTATTTAGCATACATAGACAGCAATTAATCATGGAAAGCACAAATCCGTATTCATACGTATACGGTATTTTCTACAAATACGAGGAATACAGTATATTCAACATAGTTAACGTATATCTGAAAAATGAAACGGACAATACTTTGTACATGTGCAATTGCATGCAGATCATGAATCTATCATTATCTGACATTGAAAGTTTTGAAAACCATAACCTATACGTCTAAAGTCCGCACCTTAGGCCGTAAAATCGTAACGAACTTGCTAGAATCGCTAAGCCTTCGTTGGAGTTGTTATCACAACCTATATCACGAGTTGAGTTAGCTATTTTACTATTTGCAACATGTGAAACTCTAGAACAGATTAGGGTTAGGGTTTCTTACCTAAGAACAAAGCCGGAATCGCCAGAAAGAACAATGAGATAGCGATGGTTAAACACATATAGCAGGGGATGGAGTATCAGGAAGATGCTCCCACTTCTCTCACACTTTCTCTCTCTTTCTCTCTTCTCTCTCCTAGGTTTTTCTCAAATTCGTATGGAATGAGAGAGTGAGGGTTTAAGGTCCTTAAATAGGTCCAGAACTCACCAAAATTAGACTCAGGGCCAAGGTAACTTAGGTTATGTCCAAAGGGAGAGTGTTCCGTCTCAACGGAGCACTTCTGGAAGCCCCCCTTGAGCCAAGGTCGAACTTAGCTCACTGACCTTAGATCTAGTCGAGTTAAGTTTTCGGGTCCGATCGGATTTACAGAGCGCCCGTGGCGGACCAGTTTCAGTTCAACGGTCACTGAGACTCGATCAGGGCCACAAGTACAATGCCATGTGTATGAAATTTCTCCTGATCCGAGGGGGTATTTGGGTCAGATTCCAATGGTCTGATTGCATATATTTGGCCCACAATCGACAAGTCTCAGATTTCTTAAATTGTATTTCATTTAATAAGAAATCCCCGTTTTTCACACTCTTCACTCCGGGCTCAAGCGAATAGCACTGAGACACTATCTGGATTTGATTTCTGAGATGGTTATCAAGCCCAACAAGGCGGTCCTAACCGTTTAACTTCTGCGTTTATCAGACTTTCGATGTGTAGTCCAGATCTGATACGGAGTTTCGTGATGCTCCCGAGAGCAGCCGGGTAATGAGATTGATCCTAGATTTTAGGGTAACCTAGCGTCAATGATTCTACAAGTTTTGGGTCTTGCAGATCGTATTTAAAGTAGATCAAGCGGATTTCGTAGCTAATCTAGTTTAACACTTAGTTACTTTTGAAGGATAAGGTAGTGAAAGGTGAGATTTGTGAAGGAAAAGGGTTAAAAAGCAATTTTAGACTGTGGGATTGAGTTCTGACAAGTAATAAAGTCTTAGGATTGACCCATTGCCTAATGACGTCTAATTCCAGGTTGGCAAAAAATCAGGATATTATACTACTGCCGCAATGTCAACACCCATCTTTGTCTTTCAATCCCTTGGACTTCTTCCTCGACTTAGAACGCCCGTGTTTATTGTCTCATTTGTTCAGCGATCTTCCTCTTCCTTCAACGTTTAGAGCATTCCCTGAATCCCCTAAAACTCCTGATGCCTTTCTTCTAGATTCTTTGCTACGAATTAGACCGGCCACATCATCAAATTTCATCTTTGTCGACCTTGAAGAATTGCTCACAGCAATCACCAAACCATCCCATCTGTCTGGCAAACTGGATAAGATCAATAACGCTCTGACCTCATCCTCAAAAATAATGTCAACGGATTCCAACTGACTCGTGACTGTATTGAACTCGTTTAGATGTTCAGCCACGCTCTCACCATCTGACATCTTCATGTTGAATAGTTGTTTCATAAGATGAACCTTGTGAATGCTGAGGATTTTTTCATACATGGTGGCTAGGGCTTCCATTAATTCTTTTGTAGTTTTTACCTTGGATATATTGAAGGCGACGCTCTTAGACAAAGAGAGTCGGATCGTTCCTAAAGCCTTCTTATCCAGTAAAAATCATTCATCATCTGTCATCTTTTCTAGTTTCTTCTTCTCTTTCCTCTAGAATATAGAGGTCCTTCTGATACAGATAATCTTCCATCTGTATCTTTCAGAAGGCAAAGTTTGAACCATCAAACTTCTCAATTCTATTTTTTTCCATCTTCTGTCATCACTCCCATAGAACTAAACCAATAGCTCTGATACCAGTTGTTGCACAGCACGCCAACAACGCAATGAGCCTAGATCCAATCTCAGGCCTCACCCACACGATAAACAGGAAGAAATATAAACTAGAAACAGATCAAAACAATCCAAACCAAAACAATCACAAGACAAAATATACGTGAAAAAACCCCAATCTATGGTAAAAAACCACGGATGCAAACTTCCATTATGAAGAATGAAGATTATAAGGCAATATACTAACCTCTCCAGTGAAAGTACAGAGAAATTCATTTGCCCACACTTAGAAATATTTCTCAATATTCACCTTAACCCTAGAATAGCCCTAGGGACCCCAATTTATAGTTTTGACAAATTCCCTTTCCGCATCCCAGTTGCGAAAGGACTTGCGACACGAAATCCGCGAAACTCCTTTCCGCATCCTAGTTGCGAAAGGACTTGCACACGAAATCTGTGAAACTCCTTTCAGCATCCCAGTTGCGAAAGGACTGTGACACGAAATCTGCGCATGTGGCTCCACTTCTCAACAGATTCTACACCTTACATTTAGGTGGGCCCTACAGAGTTTTTTCTTAAAATTGAAGTTGGTGGATCCCTACAGTTTTTTTTACGCCATCATCCGATGGTGAAGAATTCTTTGGTGGGCCCTCCTATCGGGTGATCCAGATTGTGAATACGATGCCACACTGCACTTGATGGAGCTTTCTCCAACATATTAATCACATGGCGATCTGATCCTTTAATCAGTAGCCTACAACATATGTCTGGATGGGTAGGATTTTTGAATTGGTTGGCTTTTTTAGAGACGTTTTTCACCAAGGGGAGTTCCATATAGGATACCCGCTTTAATTACTAAACTAAAGGCCCACTTTCTCCCAAGATACAATCACACGATTTCCTCTAAACAGCCGGTAATTAAATTGCTGTGACAGTCAGGATAATTCACTCTGGGAATCTTTACTTCATAAACCGCTCAAAATGAAACCTATTTTATCAATAGCTTGGATGACTGAATCATAAACCCACTTGTACTAGGTGCATACACGGCACTGCATGAACTGAAAACAATGGCCTGAGGATGAGAATAGGGAGATGATTATGGGCCAGTGGCTGTTCCATCCAACAATGAATGATGAATGGATATGATTTTATTTATTTTTTTTTTCCTTTCTAAAACCAATGTTTAAAAACTTTTCTAAGAAAATAGATAAAGTAGACAATGTCGTTGAAACATTACTCAAAAAAAAAAAAAAAAACCATCTAAAACTAAGTTCTCAGAATTTACTTTCCATTAAAAATATAAAAAAATTAAAAAATTAAAAATTTAAAAATTTTAAAAAAAAAAAATGCTTCATAGAAACTATTTTCAAGTGTCGCAACTAAACAGGCCCCAAACATTTTATTTAAATATCAAGTTATTTTTGCACTCGAATCACAAATTTTGATAATGACAACGTTTTGATAATATTGTGATATTATTGTGACAGTGTCATTCAATTGAAAATATTGTGATATTAACACGATATCGTTCTGTCACGATAGGATCACAACAATTTCAAAATCTTAACGATATTTGTCACACTGCATTGTAGATTGATCATTGCCTTACGATCACAGGTGGAACAATTTTAATATCTAATTTTTAGACACTTATTGGATGAATTTTGACAGCTAGATACTTACATCTCAGCCGTCAATAAATGTCTAAATTTTATGACAGGTGCAATTTTTGAGTGCACAACCTGCACACACCCTTTTCCATAATATCTTTCTTTACTTTTCAGGGGATTTTAATACAGTAATTCCTTGAGGATTAGGATTTTACTAAACAGTGCTCTCAGCATATTAGAAATCACCTAGAGGTACTTCTTCCTGAATAAAACTTAAAAAATGCACTCATGTAAAGTAAAAAATAAAAAATATTTCCTTTGAAAGGAGGTGAAATTCTAGACTTGTGCGAGCCTTGTGCTGTACATGGTATATGTGTATAAACATCCAACTTATGCCACCACCATGGTGATTAGATGAACAAAAGTCAGGCCAATCAAACCATTAGATGGCGCTAGAATTTGAATGTGAAATGGTGTATATTAGATTTGGAGAAAATGACCACTGTAGACAAAACCTTTTACCCAGCGGTTTCTATGAAAGAATACAAACTTTAGTTACCAATCTAGACTAGCACGTGCGGACAGCGACTTTGAGGACGAAACTACCCCTCCTTTTCGCGCTGCGAAGACGAGCGCTGACGCTCCTCCAACTGAGAGTTGTACGAACGGCTTAAAAGAGATCAAAGTTACATGGCCCCACAGCTATATATTTATTATATCCACAACGTTCATCCATATTTCGAGATCATTTCGGAGCATTATCCAAAAAAAAATCATATCCAAAGATCAACTGGACCACACCACAAAGAGCAGCGGGGAAATTGACTTTCACCGTTAAAAATTTTGTAGGGTCCACCATAACATTTATTTTCCATCCAATCTATTCATAAGGTCACAAAGGCCAGGATGAAGAGGAAAAACAAATTCATAATGATCCAAAACTTGTGTACCCCTAAAAGGGTTCAATGGTAGACGTTCAATTTCCCACTGCCTTTTACAGTGTGGTCCACTTGATAGTTAGATCTGTCTTATTTTTCGTCTTAAGCCTTAATAGGAGCTTGCCAAATAGATGGACGGTTTGGATATAACTAAGACCTCATGGTGGGGCCCACAAACACGAAAATTTAAAAAAAAAAAAAAAAAAAAAAAAAAAAAAAAAAAACCAGAATATGCGATGAACAACTCGCTGTATGATTTGGGGATGGACTGCGGAATCCGCTATTGCTATGGCTACGGATTATAACCGTAGCTATAGCCGTATCCTATGTACTTTTCTTTCTTTCTTCTTTTTTTTTTTTTGTTCTTTTTTTTTTTTTTTTTTTTTTTTTTTTTTTTTTTTTAACATTTAGAATTTTATTCTACCTACATTTTTCTCTAACACATATTTATATAAATATGTATATATAAGCATATAAAAAAAAAAATTCTCTCCTTTTTTTCATTTCTTTCTTATTCATATAACAAGAATATCTTCTAAACCAAAATTAGTTACTTGACGTACCATATATGATTTTAGGGCTGAAAGTTGGGTGGGTTTAAAACCCGACCAACATGTGACCCACCCGACTTTGGAAATTGAGCGGGCCAAACTGGAAATTGAGGGGGATAAACTGGAATTGAGCGGGACAAACTGGAAATTGAATGGGCCAAACTGAAAATTATGCCCACGGTTTCCCGTGGTATGATCCCTTGATATTTCGATATGCTTTCATTTGGGGCACAACCCCTTAAATTAGATAGAAAAACGGATGGACGGCGTGGATATACTACAGAAACAGATTGGCTACTCCCCCTGCCACCAGCCAATGGCTGGTGTTCGGTGCTCTGTGGGCCTCATCAGATTCCATTGAACTTAAGTGGGGAGTTCCATACATCCAAACAACCCTTAAGGCACTTCATCAAAACCAACTAACCATGTGAAACACCGAGGAAATGAATTGATGGCAGGACAGGATACTCATTCAACTAATTAAGCAAATAAAATAATAAGAAAACCCAGCTGATCATGATACAGATTGTATAAATGAAAGATAAGGAAACATAAGATTTACTAATAATGCGAGCAACAACATGCAAAGTATGTATTTTAGTACTAGTTAAAGTATGCTTTTTAATTAGTGGTAGTTAAAAACTCAGTATTCCAATATAACCAGCTAAAAGTCAGTGCAACCAGAAACCAGCATGGGTGCAGCAGCCTTCCAACAAAAGGTTAGGTTCAAATAGCCTAAAAAATTACTGAAATAACAGTATTCCAAGCATGCTATGAATTGGACTAAGCCATGTGGCATATTAACTATTATCTTAAAGCTTAGAACAGTTCAAAAGGGTCATACCCCAGCCAAAGGTGCATCTAAAATCTTATCCAAAATCAGGACCACACAGTCCTAGGAATTGAGTGAGGCAACCTAGGAATTAAACGAGGCAAGATAAAATTGAGCGAGGGAACCTCACAATTGAGCGAGACAACCTAGGAATTGAGTGATGAAAGCTAAAAATCGAGCGAGGGAACCTCGTAATTGAGCGAGGCAACCTAGAAATTGAGCAAGGGAAGCTAAAATTCAGCGAAGCAAGCTAAAAATTAAGCGAGGGAACCTAGGAATTGAGCGAGGCAACCTACGAATTGAGCGAGGGAAGCTAGAATTTGAGTGAGGGAACCTATGAATTGAACGAGGCAACCTAGGAATTGAGTGAGAGAAGCTAGAAATGAGCAAGGGAACATAGGATTTGAGTGAGGGAACCTAGAAATTCAGCGAGGCAACCTAGGATTTGAGCGAGGGAAGGTACAAATTGTGCGAGGAACCTAGAAATTGAGCGAGGCAACGTAGGATTTGAGCGAAGCAACGTACGAATTGAGCGAGGGAACCTAGGAAATGAGCGAGGCAATGTAGAAATTCAGCGCGGAATCCTAGGAATTGAGCGAGGGAAGCTAGAAATTAAGCGAGAGAACCTAGAAATTCAGCGATGCAACCTAGGATTTGAGCGAATGAAGTTAGAAATTGAGCGAGGGAACCTAGAATTGAGCGAGGCAAGGTAGAAATTCAGCGAGGAAACCTAGGATTTGAGTGAGGCAACCTAGGAATTGAGCGAGAGAAGTTAGAAATTGGGCGAGGGAAGCTAGAATTTGAGCGAGGCAACCTAGAAATTCAACGAGGCAACCTAGGATTTGAGCGAGGGAAGCTACAAATTGTGCGAGGGACCTAAAAATTCAGTGAGGCAATATATAAATTGAGCGAAGGAACCTAGAATTGAGCGAGGCAACCTAGCAATTGAGCGAGGCACGTACAAATTCAGCGAGGCAACCTACGAATTAAGCGAGGGAAGCTAGAAATTCAGCGAGGGAACCTATGAATTGAGCCAGACAACCTAGGAATTGAGCGAGAGAAGCTAGAAATTCACGAGGCAACCTAAAAATTGAGCGAGAAAACCTAGGAATTGAGCGAGGGAACATAGGAATTGAGAAAGGGAAGCTAGAAATTGAGCGAGGCAATTTAGGAATTGAGCGAGGGAAGCTAGAAATTCAGCGAAGGAACCTAAGAATTGAGCGAGGCAACCTAGCAATCGAGCGAGGCAACGCAGAAATTCATCGAGACAACCTATGAATTGAGCGAGGGAAACTAGAAATTGAGCAAGGCAACATATAAATTGAGTGAGGGAACCTAGCATTGAGCGAGGCAACGTAAATATTCAGCGAGGCAACCTATGAATTGAGCGAGGCAACCTAGGAATAGATTGAGGGAAGACCTATGAATTGAGCGAGGGAAGCTAGAAATTCAGTGAGGCAACGTATAAATTGAACGAGGGAAGCTAGGAATTGAGCGAGGCAATGTAGGAATTGTAACGGAGCAATTCATAATTTGATGGAGATATCATAAAAATATGATGGGGAACTTCCACGAATTCATGTAATGTAACGGAAAATTTTATGAACTGCTTGGTCAATTTCATTAATTGCTCGGTCAAATTCACTGAAGATGCTTTGCCTAAAAGTAAATGGTTATATTCTTCAGATTGACTAGCTTTTTCTTTCAATCGCAATAATTACATCAGGATTTATGTGGATGTGGGCCGTGTGCTAGCAATGCCATAGAAAAAACTTATTTTAGCCAAGTCTATCTAGACCACTACCTCCACTTGATCTCTTCTTCCTTCAAATGGTTCTTATATTCCAAAGATAATTTAACTCTAGCGTCTTTCTCTTCCTCCAACAGCTCCCCTCCCCCCTTAACCTATAAATCCTTGTTTATTGTCTCAATCCTCGTTCCACCACCCTCTCTCGGACCTTCATATTATGAGTGTGTGACATAAGTTTAATCCCTTGTATTTCATGCAACTTTGTCATCTCTTTTTCTTTGTCAATGATAGGTCTTATGATGCTATTCTGCCATCATCTGGAATTTTTTTTATCTGTAAATTTTATCGAGAAGATTTGGTAACCAAACTAATCTGATTTTTCTTGGTACCTTCTGCCTTCTATAGATGATAGCCTATTCTCAATAACCTTCCTTTTTTGCATCATCGTTAAATTTATCTTTACTTCCCTTTACCTGAATTTTGAGATAAATATATATGCAATCCCGACTCTCCAGGGTCCAAGACCCTCCTAAATTTGTCTCCATGCGTACTCCTTCATTCAACAGCCTTTAAAATTAGCCTCTCCATTTCACCCTAATCTCACCAACTTTCACCAAGACCTTTTGATCCTTACCATTGATGCTTCTAGTGTGGGTTGTCTCTACTTTTCCACTTCCTTGATGCATCTTTCTCTCCCTCTTTAATGCTTAACCTATCATACAATTCATGATACAGTTTATACCTCCCACATATAATTATTATATATTACCTATCTTGATAGAATAGAATAGTGGAAAAGGATTCATTTAGCCGACCCCAATTAGTTGGGATAAGGCTTAGGTCAATTCCTAGCCTCCCTTGCTCAATTTCTAGTCTCCCTTGCTCAATTCCTAGGTTCCCTCGCTCAATTCCTAGGTTTTCTCGCTCAATTTTTAGGTTGCCTCACTGAATTTCTAGCTTCCCTCTTCCCTCGCTCAATTCCTAGGTTGTCTCGCTCAATTCATAGGTTCTCTCGCTGAATTTTCTAGCTTCCCTCGCTCAATTTCTAGCTTCCCTCGCTCAATTCGTAGGTTGCCTCGCTGAATTTCTACGTTGCCTCACTCAATTGCTAGGTTGCCTCGCTCAATTCCTAGGTTCCTTCGCTCAATTTATATATTGTCTCACTGAATTTCTATCTTCCCTCGCACAATTTGTAGCTTTCCTCGCTCAAATCTCAGGTTGCCTCGCTGAATTTCTAGGTTCCCTCGCTCAAATTCTAGCTTCCCTCACTGAATTTCTAACTTCCCTCGGTCAATTCCTAGGTTGCCTCGCTCAAATCCTAGGTTTCCTCGCTGAATTTCTACCTTGCCTCGCTCAATTCCTAGGTTCCCTCGCTCAATTTCTAGCTTCCCTCGCTCAAATCCTAGGTTGTCACGCTGAATTTCTAGGTTCCCTCGCTTTATTTCTAGCTTCCCTCGCTGAATTTCTACGTTGCCTCGCTCATTTCCTAGGTTCCCTCGCTCAATTCCTACGTTGTCTCGCTCAAATCCTAGGTTACCTCGCTCAATTTCTAGGTTCCCTCGCTCAATCCTACCTTCCCTCGCTCAATTCCTACCTTCCCTCTCGCTCAATTCCTACGTTGCCTCGCTCAATTCCTATGTTGCCTCGCTCAATTTTTAGGTTCCCTCGCTCAATTTCTAGTTTTCCTCATCAAGATCAAGACTCATCTAGCCTCTTAGGAAAACACTTCGGATGTTTTCCACGGCTATTCAATGCCCAAGCTTCTTCGTGAATGGAAATGGACTATTTTTAACTTTCAGCACACCTCATGCATCCCGATGCATTAGTCTCTCTCCTTCAGGCTTTTGGAAACTTGATGTTGATGCAGCTCACTTGATAATCCAAGGGAGTCAAGGATTGGAGGAATTCTAATAGATGGAGAATGGCTTGGAGGCAAGATCAAATCTTTGGGCCAATGGCCAACAACAACTCTAATCAAACAGAACTTAAGGCGATTAAAGTAGGTGGAAAGATTTTACCGATCGATTCAATGGCACCTTCATTGCAGTGTTCTATGCATCATTATGTTATATGTATCGCACCCTTGGGATACCGAAACATGTATTCATATCGTCAATAATACCACACATATCGGGAATGTATCCAAGTGAAACATTCAGAAAATGATGGAATATTTAAGTGGAACTTCGAGAGATGTTAAAGGACGCATGATTTCCCCCATTTCCTCAATTTTCTCCTCCAAATGCATGGAAATCATACATACATATGTATTTGTACTAGACTTCATGCTAATACTTAAAAAGAAAAGAAATTTAAACAAGTTTTTCTTAAATAACGATTTCTCCACCAAAAATGTATTTTGCTGTCAAGCAACTCGTGTTGTTAAAACACCCCTAGGAAGAGATTCCCCCCCAAAAAAAAAAAAACTCTCTAGAAAACTGAGGATTTCTATAAATTTTTATTTTTCCATAACATCTCGTGATATTTTCGACATTGCATCATCACAAATGAAATGAAGAAGGGGATATTGCAGAACTTTCGAATATTTGAAATGCACTTAAACCCACCCTAAGATGCAAGCTACTATAATATCAAATGCCCCATAGATAAGAATGTGAACCTTTCAGAGCATAAATGAGACAAAGAAGAAAATAAAAAAATGGCTTCAGTTAACATATCACCAAACTAGCATAAAGGGGGGATTCATTCCCCTTTTGTTCTCAATAACCTCATAAAACACAATACCATGAATTTCATAACACCAGAATCTCTTAGGTTTCCATGCACAAAACTACAATGATACTTTTAGCATTGGAGCTTTTGAAGCTCCGGTGCAACACACTCAAACCAAACACCCTTTGGAATTTCTTGTAATGGGTATCTAAAAAAACACATCCAATAACTTAAATTTCAACTGAAATTATATAGAAGCGGAAATATACGGTCTTGCATCTGAACTAAAGCTTTGAGCCAGGAATGGGGTTCCTGTTCATGCTAAGATATACTTCTCATTCAGGGACGGGGTCCGGTAGACTAAAGATTTGATCTTGCCTAGCAAAACCTTATCAACACAGATAGGGGAACTTTGCATGTTGTGAATTTGGCGGCGTGAATGGTCAATTCAATGTCATAAGGGTTTGAGTCTATTGCTACTAGAATAAACATGAAACTCACAAACAAATAAAAGGAAAGATAAAACCCATTTTGTTCACCAGATTTGATAAATAAAACAACATGGGTTTTATCTTTGTTCACCATTTTTTTTTATATGCTTATATATACATATTTATATAATTATGTGTTAAAGAAAAATGTAGGTAGAATAAAATTCTAAATGTAAAAAAAAAAAAAATAATTAAAAAAAAAAGAAAAGAAAAAGAAAAGTACACAGGATACGGCTATAGCTACGGTTATAATTCGTAGCCATAGCCTTTTGTTTCAATCAGCGGTCAATCCCAGATTCCGGGATCCATCCCCAGATCCTACAGTGAGCTGTGGCGGAATCGCGGATTCTGTTTTTTTTTTTTTTTTGAAATTTTCATTGCTTCTGTGGGCCTCACCATTGATTCTATTTATTATATCCACAACGTTCATCCATATTTCGAGATCATTTCGGAGCATTATCCTAAAAAAAAAAAAATCATATCCAAAGATCAACTGGACCACACCACAAAGAGCAGTGAAAATTTGATTTTCACCCATTAAAAATTTTGTAGGGCCCACCATAACATTTATTTTCCATCCAATCTATTCATAAAGTCACAAAGGCATGGATGAAGAGGAAAAACAAATGTCATAATGATCTAAAACTTCTATAACCCCTAAAAGGGTTTCAATGGTAGACGTTCAATTCCCCACTGTCTTTTACAGTGTGGTCCACTTGATAGTTAGCTGTCTTATTTTTCGTCTCAAGCCTTAATATGAGCTCGCCAAATAGATGGATGGTTTGGATATAACACAGACCTCATGGTGGGGCCCACAGAAGCAACGAAATTTCAAAAAAAACAAAAAAAAAAAAAAAAACAAAATCGGGGATCAATCGCGGATTCCGCGATTCCACCGCAACTCGCTGTAGAATTCGGGGATGGATCGCGGAATCCGCGATTGATCCCCGATTCAAACAAAAGGCTATGGCTACGGATTATAACTGTAGCTATAGCCGTATCTTATGTACTTTTCTTTTTAATTTTTAAAAAAATTTTTTTTTAATTTTTTTACATTTAGAATTTTATTCTACCTACATTTTTCTCTAACACATATTATATAAATATATATATAAGTATATAAAAAAAATTTCTCTCCTTTTTTCATTTCTTTATTTATTATTATTATTATTATTTTACACGCACACACACATGCTTACACACGCACGCCGTGGGATTTCACCACCGGTGGGTACTCGAACCCTTTCTTTATTCATATAACAAGAATATCTTCTAAACCAAAATTAGTTACTTGACGTACCATATATGATTTTAGGGCTGAAAGTTGGGCGGGTTCAACCCGACCAACCTGTGACCCACCCGACATTACAACCTAGAATTTGAACGCGGCTACCTATCAATTGAGCGAGGCAACCTAGGAAATGAGCGAGGGAAGCTAGAAATTGAAAGAGGGAACCTAGGAATTGAGCAAGGCAACGCAGGAATTGAGCGAGGGAAGCTAGAAATTGAGCGAGGCAACGTAGGAATTGAGCGAGGGAAGCTAGAAATTGAGCGAGGCAACGTAGGGATTCAGCGAAGTAACCTAGGAATTGAGCGAGGGAAGCTAGAAGGATCCTAGAAATTGAGCGAGGCAATGTAAGAATTCAGCGAGGGAAGGTAGAAATTAAGCAAGGGAAGCTAGAAATTCAGCGAGGCAACCTAGGATTTAAGCGAGAGAACCTAGAAATTGAGCGAGGCAACGTAGAAATTTAGTGAGGGAACCTAGAAATTGAGCGAGGCAACTTAGGAATTGAGTGAGGGAAGCTAGAAATTCAGCGAAGGAACCTAGAAATTGAGCGAGGCAACCTAGGATTTGAACGAGGCAACCTAGGAATTGAGCGAGGCAACATAGGGATTGAGCAAGGGAACTTACGAATTGAGCTAGGCAGCGTAGAAATTCAGCGAGGAATCCTAGGAATTAAGTGAGGGAAGCTAGAAATTGAGCAAGGGAACCTAGGATTTGAGCGAGGCAACCTAGAAATTGAGCGAGGCAACGTAGGGATTGAGCGAGGAAAACTAGGAATTGAGCGAGGAATCCTAGGAATTGAGTGAGGCAACGTAGGATTTGAGCGAGGCAACCGAGGGAACGTAGGAATTGACGAGGAAAGCTACAAATTGAGCGAGGGAACCTAGAAATTGAGCGAGGCAACGTAGGAATTAAGTGAGGAAAGCTAGGAATTGAGCGAGGCAACCTAGGAATTGAGTGAGGCAACGTAGAAATTGGAGCGAGCCAACATAGGAATTGAGCGAAGGAACCTATAAATTGAGCGACGGAACCTACAAATCTCTTTAGGTGATCAAGAGGGCCCCCTTTTCCAGTAGATGAGATTATGATGAAAGGTATTATCTCAACGCTTCTTTTCTCTCTCTTGCTCTTAAAAATCGTTGAATCTAAAGCCCTTAGAGAAGAAAGATCCTGGTTGCCTCGCTCAAATCCTAGGTTGCCTTGCTCAATTCATAGGTTCCTCACTCAATTGTTAGGTTGCCTCGCTTAATTCATAGGTTGTCTCGCTCAATTTCTAGCTTCCCTCGCTCAATTCTTATGTTGCCTCACTGAATTCTTACCTTGCCTCACTCAATTTCTAGGTTCCCTCGCTCAATTTCTAGCTTCCCTCGCTCAAATCCTAGGTTGTCTCGCTGAATTTGTAGGTTCTCTCGCTTAATTTCTAGCTTCCCTCGCTTAATTCCTAGGATTCCTCGCTGAATTTTTATGTTGCCTCGTTCATTTCCTAGGTTCCCTCGCTCAATTTCTACGTTGTCTCGCTCAATTCCTAGGTTGCCTCGCTCAATTTCTAAGTTTCCTTGCACAATTTGTAGCTTCCCTCGCTCAAATCCTAGGTTGCCTCGTTGAATTTCTAGGTTCCCTCGTCAAATTCTAGCTTCCCTCGCTCAATTTCTAACTTCCCTCGCTCAATTCCTAGGTTGCCTCGCTCAAATCCTAGCTTTCCTCGCTGAATTTCTACCTTGCCTCACTCAATTTCTAGGTTCCCTCGCTCAAATTCTAGGTTGTCTCGCTGAATTTCTAGGTTCCCTCGCTTAATTTCTAGCTTCCCTCGCTTAATTCCTAGGATTCCTCGCTGAATTTCTACGTTGCCTTGTTCATTTCCTAGGTTCCCTCGCTCAATTCCTACGTTGCCTCGCTCAAATCCTAGGTTGCCTCGCTCAATTTCTAGGTTCCCTCGCACAATTTGTAGCTTCCCTCGCTCAAATCCTATGTTGCCTCACTGAATTTCTAGGTTCCCTCGTCAAATTCTAGCTTCCCTCGCTCAATTTCTAACTTCCCTCGCTCAATTCCTAAGTTGCCTCGCTCAAATCCTAGGTTTCCTCGCTGAATTTTTACCTTGCCTCACTCAATTTCTAGGTTCCCTCGCTCAATTTCTAGCTCCCTCGCTCAAATCCTAGGTTGTCTCGCTGAATTTCTAGATTCCCTCGCTTAATTTCTAGCTTCCCTCTCTTAATTCTTAGGATTTTTCGCTGAATTTCTACGTTGCCTCGCTCATTTCGTAGGTTCCCTCACTCAATTCCTATGTTGCCTCGCTCAAATCCTAGGTTGCCTCGCTCAATTTCTAGATTCCCTGTCACAATTTGTAGCTTCCCTCGCTCAAATCGTAGTTGTCTCGCTGAATTTCTAAGTTCCCTCGCTCAAATTCTAGCTTCCCTCGCTCAATTTCTAACTTCCCTCGCTCAATTCCTAGGTTGTCTAGCTCAAATCGTAGGTTCCCTCGCTCATTTTCTACGATGCCTCACTCAATTTCTAGCTTACCTCGCTCAATTTCTAGATTCCCTCGCTGAACTCCTACCTTGCCTCTCTCAATTTCTAGGTTCCCTCGCTCAATTCCTACCTTGTCTCGCTCAATTTTTAATTTACCTACTCAATTTCATATTTGTCCCACTCAATTTCTAGTTTGACCGCGAAGTGACTGAAATTAACAGCGAAGTGAATGAAATGTATTTTCAACCATCGACCTGATGGAATCTTGAAAAATAACTAGGTTGGTTGGCTAAAGTAGCTTCTCTTACCCCAAAATCATATGTGGTACGTCAAGTAACTAATTTTAGTTTAGAAGATATTCCTGTTAAATGAATAATGAAATAAATGAAAAAAAAAGAGAGAGAATTTTTTTGAAAGTAATCCGTAGCTACGATTATAGCTACGGTTATAATCCGTAGCCATGAAAACCGTAGCCATAGGTTCCTGGCTTTTTTTTTTTTTTTTTTTGTTTTTTTAATTTTCTTTTGCTGGTGTAATCCCCACCGCCTTTTGTGGGTCCCATCATGATGTCTGTGTTATATCCAAACCATCCATCTATTTGGCGAGCTCATATTCAGGCTTGAGACTAAAAATAAGATAGATCTAACTATCAAGTAGACCACACTGTAAAAGGCAATGGGGAAGTGAACGTCTACCATTGAAACCCTTCTAGGGGTTATAGAAGTTTTGGATCATCATGAAATTTGTTTTTCTTCTTCATCCAGGTCTTTGTGACCTATGAATGAACTTAGACGGGGAGGATTTCTCACAAACATCACAGTGGGCCCCCAAAAAGTTTTTAATGGTCGACGCTCATTCAACACTGTTTCCTGTAATGTGGTACACTTGAGATTTGCATATACCTCATTTTTGGTCGTATACCATAAAATGATATGGAAAAATATATGGACGGCATGGATGAATAGCATACATCATGGTGGGGCCCACAGACCACCGACCATCCGCCATTGGCTAGTGGCAGGGGGAGTACCCGATCCGTTTCCGTGAAAGGAGGGGTAGTTTCGTCCTCAAAGTCGCTGTCCGCACGTGCTAGTCTAGATTGGTAACTAAAGTTTGTATTCTTTCATAGAAACCGCTGGGTAAAAGGTTTTGTCTACAGTGGTCATTTTCTCTAGACTTTGTGGTAAAAATCCCTTTAAAAAAATACTCAAACGTCACAAATGCCAACCATGCAAATTCATTCAGCAGCAGTTGCAGAGAAACAATACAAAAAATAAAACCTTAATTCATGTCATTGCAGATAGTTTAATCATAGGAATATAGCAGGGTACAATTTTCCTTTCCTACAATCCCAGGGTTGCAAAAATATATGGTGGAGCCATTTCTTTGTGCTTTACAGAAGGCAGGGTTTTATATTATCCATCCGGTCCGTCCATCTACTGGACTTATCATGGATGGCTTATATTTTCAAATTTTAACCTATTTAACCATTCTTATCCATCAATTAATTTTTACTTAATTAACTTTCCCAACTGAATATTTAACTGTTAATCGTTTTTTTTGTTCCTTATGGTTACTTTGAGGGCCACCATCATAGGTTGGACTAATTAGATGGACGGACCTGATTCATACGCGACCCCTAGTGTGGTGAGATGGCTCCACCACATTCCCAATTCTTCCAGGTCTACCTCTCATAAAATATGGACCAGAACCTGTTCTAAGCAGTGGGTAAACAGCTGACTCTATGGGCCCCACAATGTTATGCATGTAAAATCTAGTCAGTCCATTCGTTGCAATATCTTGTTAGCCATACATACCAAATATTAGCTCGATCCATAACGGAGGTGGACCACACAACGATGAGAAATGTAAAACCAATACTAAATCCTGTAAGATGACATGGTGTTGCCTGCCCTAGTTTTCGATAGCGTTTATTTACAGAGTATGTTTATCCATGTGAGACACACCTGATGAATGGATCAGATGAAATATACGAAACATTATAAGCACCCATCAAACATATGGTTGGCATCCCCTCTCTAAGATTCCCTGAAGCGTTCCCCACCTGAGATATGGGTCAGTCTGATTTTTGGTACCAGAGCCTACCATCCAGGTAAGCACCAAATGGATGGAGTGGATTTCATATACACAATACGGTAGATCCACAAAGCTCCGGAGTTGCACGCTCTCTGTATAACAGGCGTTGCGTGGGATTCCGGTCCCAAAAAAATAAAAAATCAAATACAATCTTGGGCTTTGATTATTCATATCTCAGATTCGAAATCCCATCGTAGGATAGGCCCAATGACTGGACGGGCCGGGACCATTCCTTCGGTCACTACCAATGACTGGACCATTCTTTGTCTGATATGATGAATTGGGACCACTCGTTTCTGGATGGTTGAATCAAAGTCAGTATGATCTGGCACTACTATCTGGTCTCCAATTGTTGCATCATCTCCTACTTTGGCTCTTACAGGCACTGTGACAAACATTGCAGAGATGTTGAGAGTCGCATTATCATCGTGAGAAGTCAATTAGATGTAGGAAAGAGATTCCAGCATCAAACGGGTTAGGCAACAGCTTGCCATCCACACAGGATAAGTAACGATCTATCATGTGCATGCCATGTCCACGTACGCCATCCAATAGGCTGACTCCACCACAAGGATTACTTTGTGCAGAAATCAACACCACCTACTCACCCAAGTGGGCCCCAGCATAAAATAATGTATAACTACTAATAAATAACAACAAACAACTGTGGTCCGCCCGATGTGTGGAATAGAGATTTTTATACAAGGTGATTTTCATTGTAGGGTCAACCTATTGGATGGATTGAATGCCACAGGCAAATGTAATGTTGAAAATTGTACTGGTTCTCTTTTTTCAAACTGGAAGGGTATGTAATTTTTAAAATTTTGCAATATTTTGAGAAGATACTCTGATATTAAGTAAATTGTTTAAAATTTTAGGAAATTTTACCATGAAATATCTCCTAAGTAAAGGATTTTACCAAAAACTACCTCTAGAAAATGTAGGGAAGTGCTTTATGAGCAATGAAATTACTATAACGCACGCTGATCATATACCTTTTAAACGAATAATTCCATACAACCAAAATCTCAAATGAGGGACTAGATCATGGAGATCTAGTATATCGACTCATTGTAGTCATTGATATAAAAATGTGATTCCGAAGATAAATTAATAATTCTCTTCACCACGTTAATAAACCCCAGACTCACCATCAGAATTATGAACAAAAATATATAAATGTGATTTCCAAAGTGACCTAAGAGTTATAATAGTTTACATTAAATTTAAAACCGAACTAACAAATCAACCCCTAAACCAATCAAACTAATTTATGTATTAGGCACGATTTAACTATACCAATCAAACTTCCACTCTTAGACCATTGTGAAAATACCCGAACTAACAAATCAGCCCCTAAACCTTTCATTTAGTGTCCATGATCATAAAATTAAGTTTTCTACATTTGGGGAAATTGACTTGATTTAATGAAGGTATTGGATCCCACCTTCGTGGGCCATTCATGAAAATGTAGGAGAGTACTTTAGTTTAGTTTAAATCCACCTAATTAGAAGTGTTCTAATCTTTTTAAAACTAGTTAGCTTATGCCCTAAGTAACTTGGAGTAGGATGTGAAGTTGGACCATTTCCCACTATCTGTTCACGATAAAAGTTTGCTTAATCTCCAGGATTCTTTGACGATGAGTTTGTACAAATTTTAAGACCCAATCACCGTACATCTCATGAATGGTTTAAAACACATCTTAGGTGTGTATACATTATGAAAATTAAATCTTTAGTTACCGTTCGTTGAAATTATGCAAGATGCCAAATTGAATGGTGGAAACACCACACGAATCAGACCAAAATCTAGTTCAACCTCAACTCTAAAAGGGGGGCTGATGCGCAAACCAGCCATTGGGCTTGTGAAGCCATCCAAGGGGTTGGCCCACCACTCAGAGTGGGCCCCCATCTTGCATGGTGTCAAATCCACTCCATACACTAGCAGTACTTCATTGAAATTAGCCAATATATCAAAAATCTAAGTGAACTGGGTCATCTACATTAAAAAGGGTGGATAAACCTTGGTTAGAAAGTGGCCTTAAGATGGTCGATGGTCACACAAAAATACACTTTGAAAAGGGATTAAAAAAAAAAAAACCTTAGTTTCATGAATGTTTTGGATCCCGAATGTAACAAGTAGGCCACGCTTACACCTACATTCAACTGCTCAAAAGGGTTGCCCTAGCCTTCCTCAATAAAAGGCAAGGACTGGATGCCTAACCCCTTATTGCATATCGGAGATAGAGAGAAAGGGAGAGACGGAGAGAAAAGGGTGTGGGCCTTTCCATCTCTTCAAAAGAACTTTTTTTTTTTTTTTTTTTTTTTTTTACTTATACTTCCCTCCTTGTCATCCTCCATTAAAAAGATCTTTAAATTCTCCCTTGGATAAACTCTAACGAGGCTCATAATCTAAGATGAGGGATTTCTTCATGCTTGCTCCAATTTAAGATTAAGTTATGCATTGCTTCTTATATTTTTGATGTATAACTTGATTGTTATTGTGATTTTCATGCTATTAAATCGCTGATTAGTTATGAATGCTTTGTTTTATGAGAATTATATTAAGCATGACACCTCATCTTAAACTCTCTCTCCATGTGACACCTCACCCTAACATCTCTCTCCTATGACACCTCACCATCCCATGCAAACCCTTAACTAAGCAATCATTACATCCTCTACTTACTCACCCTTCTCACCCATGCATGTATCCCATGTCATTAAGAGATTTAACCTAGGCTCTTACGATCATTTCTAACCAGAAATTCTAGAGATTGAGAGAGAAGAGAATAGAGAAATGTAACAGCCCGGATTTTTCCCAACCTGGAATTAGACGTCCTTAGGCGATGGGTCAATCCTAACACAGGTTTAACTTCTCAAACACTCAATCAAAGCCTCAAATCCCTTTTCAAACTATTTTCTTCACAAATTCCACCCTTCACCACCTTGATCTTTCAATTTTTCAAAGTACTTTCACCCTAGACACTATCTTAAACTAGCTAAGTAGTATAACTTGGATCACTTTATATACAAACTACAAAGGATTAAGTACCACCTCAGACAGAAATCTTACAGGACTAAATCCTTTAGAAATTAGGCGAGATTTAGCTAGTGTTAAACTAAAGTGCCTGTGAAATTAGCACCAATCACTTTAAATATGATCTGCAAGACCCAAAACTTGTAGAATCATTGACGCTAGGTTACCCTAAAATCTAGGATCAATCTCATTACCCGGCTGCTCTCGGGAGCATCTCGAAACTCCGTATCAGATCTGGACCGCACGTCGGAAGTCCGATTAACACGAAGTTAAGGAATTAGGACCGCCTTGCTGGGCTTGACAACCATCTCTGAAATCAAATCCAGATAGTGTCCCAGCGCTATTCGCTTGAGCTCGGAGTGAAGAGTGTGAGAAATGTGAAATTATTTCAAAATAAAATATCTTGAATAGTAATCTGGCACCTCTCGCTTGCGGATCAGTTTTAAGCAATCAGACCGTCAGAATCAGACCAAATTACACCCTCGGATCAGGAGAAATTTCATACACATTTACATGTACTCGAAATCTCCGATCGAGATCCGCTGACCGTTGAAATGAAACTGGTCCGCCACGCGTGATCTGGAATCCCGACCGAAACGAAAACTTAATAGAACGTAGATCCAACGTTAGTGAGCTTAAGTCCGACCTTTGACTCAAGGAGGCCCGCCAGAAGTCCTCCGTTGAGCTGAAACTGACCCGCTTTGGTTATAACCTAAGTATACTTTGACCCGGAGTCTGTTTCGGTGAGTTTTTAGGCTATATAAGGACCTTAAACCCTCTCTCATTGCAGCCATACGAATTTGAGAGAAAACCTAGAGAGAGCTGAGAGAAAAGAGAGAGAAAGTGTGGGAGCAGTGGGAGAACCTCCCTGCCACTCTTCCCTGCCGCTTTACGAGCTACACCGCTCTGTTCTAATCGCTTTCCCGGCGATTCCAGCTCCGTTTCTAGGTAAGAAACCCTAACCCTAATCTGATTTGGGGCTTAGGTGGTTGTAGGTTATGAAATAGCTAACCTATTTCGTTCTATAGGTTGCCAAACTGCCGAATACGGAAGCTTAGCAAACCTATCGACTTCATTTCGATTCTACGACAAAAGGTGCAGACTTTAGGTGTATAGGTTATAGTTTTCAACGCTTTCAATGTCAGATAATGATAGATTCATGATCTGCATGCTATTGTACATGTACAAAGTGCTATCTGTTTTCCGTTTCGATTAAAGATGAAAAATATGGAATTCTACATACTCTAGGTATTTGAAGAAAGTACCGTATACGTACAAATTTTGGAAATGTGTATGACATGATTATTTGCTGTATGAATATTATATGTGGATAAATTACCTGTTTGGCGAAAGGATTCGCCCTAATACATGTTTTGCTTATATACACTATGTATGTTGAAATTTTGTATTCTAGAAAAACCGTATACGTATAAATTTTGGAGATGTACTTATCATGATTATTTGCTGTATGAATATATTATACATGGATAAAATACTCGCTTGGCTAAAGGATAACCCTAATACATGTTTTGCTAACATACACCATGTATGTTGTAATAGTGTATTCTAAGTGTTTGTGAAAATGACTGAATGAGTATAGAATTCTCATTCGTGCTCGCCATGACTAATTGTCATGGATAATTGATTGTTTGTATTGGCGATACCCCTTTGACGAAAGGATTTGCCCTAAATCACGCCACGGCCAATACACACTATATATGCTAAAATGTGTGGCCCAAGTGTTTGTGGAAATGACTGAATGAATATGCAACTTGGATTCCTGCTTGCCATGACTATCCGTTGTGGGTGTATGCGTGTTATGATTGGGGAAAGGATTTGGCCTTATACCTATGTGATCAACATATGTCATGTATGTTGATACATGTATTTTAAAGTGTTTGTTGAAATGTCTGAATGAGTAGTAGTTAGTAAATTGTAATGTTTAAGGGTGTTGAGATATGATTCTCAACTCCTTTAACTATGTGTATGATTTCCTTAGATAGTTGTGTGATTAGGAATTGAATATGTACAAACTCATGCTTGTGTTGTGCTTCATAACATGCTCAACTGCTTTTATGATTTTATCTATGTAATGCATATGTTAAATTCATGTTTACGTTGTATGATCCGTCATGGGTGATGGGGGAGTGGAGCAACGAATGCGTGCAACAGCCCTGGCAGCCCTAAACGGATAATATTAGACTTTGATTGTATAATTTGAACCTTGATCCATTACTGCTTTACTATTTGAAATTGATTGTATTTGAGGCTATGATTATAGTCCAGACAATCGGTACCAGAATTAAATTCGTGGTTGTGATTTATTTACCACGTGAGATGTGTTCGACGAACTCGAGTCGTATTTCGGTTGGCGATAGTGGTTGGCCACGCGAAGTGCTTATGCACTTCATGTCGTTCAACTTGTTATGCGCTCGAGCTAGCCGAGCTCGTCAGGCAACCCGATCTGTCTTATGTATGTTCACCATGTTTGGACGCTACTGCTTGAACCTAGGGTACCAAACTTACTAGTGGAATCCCTTTTAACCATGGTACCTCGATCCGCTAAGACTCATGAGCCGGGCATGGTGGTATGGGACACCGTGGTCGAGCTGTCGGCTTACGCTAGGGCCACGTGCCTCCCCGTAGTGACCAGTGAGCAACCAAACTCGTGAGCCGATTATGGTAGTATATGACACTATATTCGTGCTGTCGGCCTACATTGATAAGGTGATAGGGGAGTGGTGCAACGAATGCGAGCAACATCCCTGACAGCCCTTTGTAGTGACCTCGAGCATACTCTGGAATCGCGGTGAGCCTTAGAGTTTTGCCGCGGTGTATGGAGTATGAACTAGGCCTGTTTCTGTATAGTGATGAATCTTAAAGAGGTGATGGGGAGCGGTGTAACCTTTGTGCGTAACAGCCCTGGCAGCCTTTGCAGTGACCTAGAAAAACACACCATCGTCTGAGATTAACTAGGACTGACGACCCTAGAATAGATCATGTTTGGAAATGATACAAGGGAGGTACCTTAGTTTCCCAATCCTGCTGTTTGAAATGGACTAATAAATACTCGGTAATCATGCTCATCATGCATTGCATGTGTCTGGAAGATGTGGAGCACTGAGGGATGAAAGCATGCCGCGAACGTGAGATGGTGTCGCACTAGGGAGGTGTGTGGTGAGGGCATACATCATGACCACATTCATACTTGCATTAATAAGAGTAGTTAGGAGTGTTTGATTGTACTGCTTTATCATTACTGCTTGACTGAGTCGATAACATGTTAACCTATGCTTTATCGTTCCACTGAGTTAGCTACTCACTCCCATGTTACGAGATAGTGTTTCGAACACCCACCAGACATTGTCTGATTTCAGATGGCGACGTTACTTCTGAGGTGGAGCCGGACCTCTGCAATGACTATGATGCCTGCTTGTATTGGTTGTCTTCTGACGGATTCCAGTGAGCAGTGTCCTAATCGGCGGGGCTTTCTGGGATATTGACTAGAGGACCTTATACATTTTGTATATTTTAGGATTGTACTTGTAATTATTTAACCTGGTAATGTTATCACACTCTGGAGACTCATCTTAGTTTATATATTTTATCTATCTATCACAGTCTTCCGCTTGCAAATTTAACTGTCTCTGGAGTATGATATACTATTTTGGCTTAATCTCACTCATGTTCACTACATTAATGCAGACAACATTTAATCATCATTATCTATGTTGCATAAGTGATGTTCTGGAAACTCGAGAGTTGAGTTACTACTCGACCCTCGATTTTTCGGGATGTTACAAGAAAAGAGATAAAGAGGGAGATAGAGAGAGAGGTAGGCCACCTTTGGAGATGAGATCGAAGCCATTCATCCATGGTGATTAGTTCCATCCCTTTTGTTCTTAATTTCTTTTTTGTGGGCGCAACCATGAGATTATGGTGGTATTTGCGTGTGGGCACAAGGATGAACGTGATGAGGATAACTACTCCAAATCCACGAAGCTTCTCTAGACTCCTCATAGAGACTTCTCGAATCCACGAGAAAGCAGAAAATAGAAAATAGAAATAAATTCTAAGAAATTCGAAATTGATTAATTGATGAAAAACGAGTTCACAACCCTTTAAATAGGGGTACCAAGCAATGGAAAAGAAATCAGAATCAAACTACAGCTAAAACAACTAGAAATCGCAATTTACTATTTATAGACGGTCGTGATGTATACTAGTGCGCAAGGTTTTCAGCCAAAAATAGTAACTGTCCTATTTGGCTTCACCAAACTGTTCTCCTAATTATTCTAAGCTCTTTTCACGTTGGGCGCAACTCCTAAAGCCCGACGGATGAAGAGCTATAATCAAACTAAAACTTACTATTTATAGTAAAAATGAAATTAAAACAGAGAAACGACCGTCGATCCAGGGGTATTTCACAAATCTGACTTGCGCAACCTGGCTATGCCAAGTTGGTTGGCTAAAGTAGCTCGTTCTACCCCAAAATCATATATTTAACGTCAGCTAACTCATTTCGGATTGCAAGATGCGCCCGATCTAAAGTCCGACGGTCCGAATCACTTCTGTCGTCGACCGGGCCTTTTCGGATCCATCTTGGCCATGAAACTGTCCGCGACCCACTCTACATCAGTCCCCTTCACTTCAAAAGAACTCCTCCTCGATTTTCTCATCCTGCGCTGGTTCATGATACTCAGTCAGGTCCGCGACGTTGAAAGTCCGTGAGATCGCCATGTCATCTGGAAGATCAATAACATAAGCGTTGTCATTGATCTTTTGAATGATTGGGACAAATCCAATCTTCTTATTTTTCAACTTGTTGTATGTCCCGGTTGAAAATCTCTCTTTGCGCAGATGGACCATAATACGGTCGCCCACCTCGAACACTTTTTGTCGCCGGTGCTTGTCTACTTGTTCTTTGTACTTCTCGTTCGAGGCATGTAGCTTGGTCTTCACTTTCGCATGGATGCCCATGATCTTGTCTACTATATGTTCTGCTGTAATGCTCGTGCCTGGGTGCTTGGGCAGAGGGACCAAGTCAAGTGTGTGGCGAGGCACTCGTACATAGATAATCTGGAATGGTGATTTCCCTATCGAGCGGTTTACCATGTTGTTGAATGCAAACTCTGCTTGAAACAAGGCCAATTCCCACTACTTTGGTTTTTCTCTTGAAATATATGGAAGGAGGTTTCCCAACGTGTGATTCACAACTTCGGTCTGCCCATCAGTCTGTGGGTGGTAAGGACTGTTGAATTGAAGTCATGTATTTAATTGAGTCCAAAAAGTTTGCCAAAATGGCTAATGAACTTCGTGTCACGATAAGAAGTAATGGTCTTGGGGACCCCGTGTAGCCGTACGACCTCCCTGAAAAATAGATTCGCCACGTGTGTTGTATCGAGTGTCTTCTTGCATGGGATAAAGTGAGTCATCTTGGAAAAATGATCTACCACCACGAACACCGAATCCATACCGCGTTGTGTTCGTGGGAGACTAAGTACGAAGTCCATTGATAAATCCTCTCAAGGGCCGTCAGGCACACGTAACGGGGTGTAGAGGCCCGTATTCTAAGATTGCCCCTTGGAGGTCTGACATATATGACAACGTTGTACGGTTTTTCCCACATCACGTACTAATTGCGGCCAGTAATACTGCTCTTCTACAAGAGCTCGAGTCTTGTCTCGCCCAAGGTGTCCACCGAGGCCACCTCCATGTAGCTCTTGAATAATCTGCTCCCTCAGAGAACTTTGGGGGATGCACAATTGATTCCCTTTGAAGAGAAAATCATCTTGTATATGAAGGTCAATGGGGTGACCTTCTTGGCACTTCATCCAAGAATCTTTGAAGTCTTCATCCTCGGCATACAACTTCTTGAGACAGTTGAAGTCGACCACCTTGTTGCTCATCATAATAAGTAGTGATGCACGACAGCTAAGTCCATCAGCCACCTTGTTCTGCTGCCCTGACTTATGCTTCAGAACGAACGTAAATTCCTGTAAAAACGCAACCCGTCTAGCATGCACACGATTCACGTTAGTCTGACTATTAATAAACTTTAATGCTTAATGGTCAGTGTACAAAATAAACTCTCTTTGAATCAGATAATTCCGCCAATGTCGCAGTGCCTGAACAACTGCGTATAAATCAAGCTCATAAGTCGACTACTTCTTTCGGGCTTCGTTGAGCTTCTCGCTGTAGAAGGCTACCGGCCTGCCTTCCTGTGATAATATTCCCCCAATTCCGACGTATAAAGCGTCACACTCAACCTCAAACAATTTGTCGAAATTAAGAAGCACCAAGACCGGTGTTATAGACAAATGATGCTTGATCTCATGAAAGCTCTTGTCAGCTTTATCGGTCTACTGGAACGGTCCTTTTTTCATGCAATCTGTTATAAGCGCTACTATGGTGCTAAAATCTCGCACAAATCGACGATAGAAAGTCGTCAATCCGTGAAAACTCCTCATCTCATGAATGTTTGTCGGGATTGGCCATTCCCTAATAGATCGCACCTTTTCATCATCTACACAAATGCCTGTGGACATTACAACAAATCCTAGAAATAATAGGCTGTCAGTTAAAAAACTACACTTCTTCAAGTTGAGGTACAACTTGTTAATTTGTAGGACCTGCAGCACCTGCTTGAGATATTTTTTGTGCTCCACCTCATCCTAGCTATATATCAATAGTCATCAAAATATACTACCACAAATTGGCCAGTGAACGGTTTTAGAACTTGATTCATCAAACGCATAAAAGTACTTGGTGTGTTCGATCGGCCGAAGGGCATGACCAGCCACTCATACAACCCTTCCTTGGTCTTGAATGTCATTTTCCACTCATCACCGGGTCGAATACAAATCTGATGGTACTCGCTCCTTAGATCTAGTTTAGAGAACACCTTAGCCCCTTCTAGCATATCGAGCATGTCGTCCAACCTTAGTATTGGGAACCGATATTTGATGGTAATTTTGTTGATTGTTTGGCTGTCGACACACATGCGCCAGCTTCCATCTTTTTTTGGGGTTAATAATGCTGGTACGACACATGGGCTCATGCTCTCTCTCAAGAGACCCTTACAGATCAATTCCTCTACTTGCTCCTGAAGTATCTCACACTCCTTCGGACTCATCCGATAATGAGGGCGGTTGGGCAGGCTAGCCCCAGGGACGAGGTCTATGTGATGTTGGATGTCCCTCATAGGGGCAATCCATCAGGTAAATCTTTAGGTCAGACTTCTTTGAATTCGTTTAGCAACAGTCTTAAACTTGGAGGGATGTTTGAGGGTTCCTCTACCTTGCCCTTCACTACTACGGCGTATACCTCGCTGGTTTCCTTGGATTCCTCCGCGAAATCGCGAATAATCAAGAGGGAACTCCCTTCCACTTTAGAGGCTTCAGGGTGGTTCTCTAGTGTCATAGGGGCAATGATTATTTTTTGACTATCCTTGACGAATATGTAGACATTATCTCGTCCCCGATGGGTCGCATCACGATCCGACTGCAAGGGTCGACCGAATAGCATATGATAAGCTTCCATGTTGACCACGTCACAAAGTATTTAATCCCTATAAATTTTACCAATTGAAAACGAGATAGTGCATTGTAGACTTATTGAGTAGGAGTTGCATACTGAGCATGTTACTTATTCATTCATTCATTCACTATTCACTCGGGCTGGTGTGTGCGCAACTAATTGTTATATGTACCTTTGCAATGGCCAGGATTTCGGTTGGGGGCGCGCGACCAACCTGAGATCAGGAGTTTACCACATTGAGTCTGGCTATCCAAATTTAGGTATGAGACTGTTTGGATAGAAGTCTCTTGTGATGGACCTCATAGCCTACGATACTACGTATTATCATCTCAACTTCACACTCCAGCTTGGTCATTTCATTCGCACTGCATATTGCATTGCATCCTCAGCACATGGAGCATTTAGCTTACTATGTCTCCACATTACATAACTGATTTGCATTGCTTCCTCAGTATATGATATTAGCATATTATGTTTTTGCATTCATAGCCTGGATAAGACTGATGGTATTTATGAACTTGCCAGCATATTTCCACATTACTCTAATATTGCATTCTGAGCACACTTACCTTACGCACATACTTACACCACCCTCTAAGATTTCTTTAAGCTTATGCATGATAAATGCATGCAGGTAACGTTAGGTCGCAGCAACATTGAGCTTGAAGGGTGCAGCTGTCTTCTGGAGCTTTGATTTTTAATCTATGTATTTTCCTTTCAGCACTATATTCAACTGTTTATATTAGTGGATATGTGATGATGATGTTGCCATTGTGATTTGGGTAAACTTGTGGTTATGCTTCTTACGAGATAAATATACGTTGAAAAATCCTCCATGTAGCATTCCAAGAACGGAATCTAGCGTATGGGCACTGGGAGCCAAGAATGGGGTACTACAGAGGCTGTCGACACCGGATTCGACGATCGAAAATTCTGTGAGCCAGGTTTCTGAGTTAGGGGCGTGACAGGGGACTCTTACAAATTATGTTTCCTCTCTACCTGTCAACTGAACCACTTCATCCATGGTCCCAACTGGGTGCATCTGAACTCAATCCTGAATCATCGATTGTAATCCACCTATAAATCATACTACCTTTTGCGATTTAGTTTCTGACACATCGTTTCGTGTTGCCAACCGTTAGAATTCTTCAGTGTAATCTATACGGTTTGATTCCCTTGTCGACAATTTTGGTATTGTTAGAACAATACCTGCTTATAATCACTAAGGAGGAATCATGATCGAAAAAGGCATTTCATCCGTGCATAAAAATGTGTCATTGCTCCACTATGCAGAAGCATCAGATTTTAATTTAAACGTTACTAATTTCACATTTTATGCTTTGGCACATTCATGTAATCAAAATATTTTTCTACTTCGGCTAGTCAGTCGAAGAAATCTTCTATATGCGTAATAAACCGTTAAAACCAGAAAATTTGGCCTTACCTCGACAATCTCTTTCAGCACGATCTAGACGATCGCCTCCATAAATTGGTCGTCGAACAAAGCCTTCACCAAGGTCCTCGTCACTAGAGCTCGAATTATTTGGTGTATCCCTACAATTCACCACTGGTAGTGCTCTACGAAAATCTAGGCTGTGCTGTACAGCAACTACGGACGGTTGAGCATCGCCTTAGACTTGGGGCGGAATAGCACATCTGTAAAACGATGGAGGGTTGCCTGCAACTCTTGTATGGTCAACTGACTTTCACGGTGGAAAGCTTTTATTCTTTCTGAAATATAACGAATCCCTAGATCACCGTCCACAAGATTTTAATTTATACTTTCGTTGTTTTTCATTGGTCTGAGGGGAGTCCTCGCTTTGATACTAATTGATGTTGGGATGAACGTGATGAGGTCCAAATCCGCGGAGCTTCTCTGGACTCCTCACAGACACATCTCAAATCCACGAGGAAAAAACAAGAGAAATATAAATAAATTTTAGAAAATTCGTAAATTGATTGATGATTGAAATAAACGAGTCTACAACCATTTAAATAGGGATACCAAGCCTTGGAAGAAGGTTCAGTATTAAACTGCAACTAAAACTTCCTAAAATTCGTAACTTACTAGGGAAAAAATGGATTTTCAAAACCGTCAATCTGATGGAATCTTGCAAATTTGGCATGGGTAACCCTGCATAGCCAGGTTGGTTGGCTAAAATAACTTTTTCTATCCCAAAATCATATATGGTACGTCGAGTAACTCATTCAAATCATATATGGTACGTCGAGTAACTCATTCTGGTTTGTGAGATACGCCTATTGTAAGATTTTAATGGTCTAGATCACCTCCACCTCTGATCGGGCCTTCTCTAGTCCATCCTGGACATGAAAATGTCCGCCACCCTCTCTACATCAATTTCTCACCATTTCTTGTTGTGGCCCACTTATGATGTTTTGTATATCCACAACGTCCATTCGTTTCTCCTGCCCATTTTAGGATAGGTCCAAAAGAAAAATTATGAAGATCCGAGTATCAGGTGGACCACGTCCCTGAAAACAGTGGTAATTGAGTGCCTCACCATTAAAATTTCAAAAGAGACCATCATAAGGTTTTCGTAATGATTATTTACAATCCAACCTATTGATAATTTTAAGAAGATTTGGATGAAAGGGAAAATAAAAAGATCAGCTTTCTCCAAAACTTGTGACCCACAAAATTTTTTTAATGATAATTCATCACTGTTTCTTGTGGTATGGTTCACCTAAGATTTAATTTAGATCTTCTGAAGGTTTGGAATTGCATCTGAAAATGATTTAAAAATCAAATGGACAGCGGTAGATATACAGCAAATACACCAACATGTGACTCACACGATTAGGGTAACACCCACTAAGCTGTTATCCGGTAACAGCTGACCGAATGGATTTCTCGCTGGTTTCACGTTACTTCTGCCTTGGACGCAAATTGGGTACCGCCCCATCTCTAAGGATGTGGATTTCGTTGGACGCAGATTTTTTTCATATCAAATTTGGAAATAAGGCCAAAACTGAGGCAGATCCAAGATAGATGTGGACTATACAATATGGATTAAATTCTTACCGTTAAAAACTTATTGAGGCCTACAGAAGTTTTAGATGGATCTGATACTTGTGTTTCTCTTCGTATAGGTCTATGTAACTTTATGAATTGGTTTGATGGAAAATAAACATCAAGGTAGGCCGTAGTAGAAAAGTTTCAATGGTTGAAAATCGTAATCCGTGCTGTTCTTGTGGTGTGGTCCACTTAATCATGGATCAGATTGAATTTTGGTAGTAACTCATAAAATGATATGGAAAAATGGATGGACGGTGTGGATAAAACCACGCATCAAGGTAGCCACTCAAGCTCCTGCCCATTCCCAGCTGGAGACCGGCCGGGTAGGACGCAATCCACGTTCCATCTTTAACTATAACGGATGGGGACTCTGAGGGGTCACCGTGCTGTATGGTTTTATCCACACCGTCCATCCATTTTTTTCATAGAATTTTAAAGAATGTTTACAAAATGAAGAAGATCTAAGGCTCAATTGGACCACACCACAGGGAGCAGCAAGGTAACCGTTGTTGAAACCTTCCTAGTGCCTCCATGATAGTTAATTTACATCCAAGCTGTTGATATGGTTACATAGACCTGTACAAACACAAATATCATCTTGATTTAAAACTTCTGTGCCCCTTAGGAAGTTTTCAACGGTAAGTGTTTAATCCTTCACTTGATCCTTGGATATACCTATTTTGAGGCTCATAAGCTAAATGATATGGAAAAATGAACCGATGGTGTGGATAAAAACCATACATAACAGTGCCCGCTCGGAGCCCTTATATGTTCCAGGCCAGAGATGTGCCGGAGCGAGTAGTAGTAACCAATTCATGCCTTTCGCTTACACTAACATGGTCCAGATATGCCAGTGTCAAATGGGGATTAAAAAGAGACTCCTGTCTTTCGAAATCCACACATAACAGAGAGATAAATAAGAGAGAGTAAGGTTGGGAGTTGAAAAAGATATTTGAGAAGGATGGACACATACATGTGGTCACAACTTCCCACTGACGGTGTGATCACTATTCTAATGTGTTTATATCTACTTGAATGTATCCTTGCGGGAGCAATTTATGTCTCGTGGCAGACAGTTGTGATGAAGATGAGAATGTCGAGGATGTTAAAGAGAACGAAGAAAGCGAAGACTATCCACTTCTTCCCATATCACTATTCTAAAGCGTCTGCATATGGATGATTGTATTTGTGACTGCTCTACCAGATCATGGAAGGCCATTGTGATGGGCATAATAAATACGGACTTCAGTTTAATTTTCGAGTACCGTCAGGTGACACATAAACGAAGTAGCTTATTATGTACAATGTTAGTAGATTTTAAGATTGCAAATAATGGAGGTAGGGTTTTATTATATTCAATGTAATAGAGTTATTTAAGATGCTGATTAATCTTGTATTAGATTATTATAATATGGGGAATGATTGCATGCACATGATTATATGTGAGTTCCGTATATGTCCCTGTGGGGACTGTGATTATGTGTCTGTTGCCATCCAAACGGTCCATCAAATGTCCCCTATAACAAAATGTTTGGATGGTGAGGAGATCTGGGATAGGAGGAATTATGTGATGTGTGGGGCACATCTTTGGATCAGTTCTTTAAACTCTTATAGGGTAATTGTTCGTTGAGATGAAGCGCTTTCCAAATGCAGTCACAGATTGGAAGATACCAAAGTGGCCACGATTAGGATGTTTCAGTGTTGATGTACGACAATTGTTGCATCTCTACTCCTAACAACGTCTTGATGCTACAAAAAAAATAATAATAAATAAATAAATAAAAAATAAAAAATAAAAATTGTTAAAATTATTCCATATAAGAGATTTTTGATGCATAGTCAATCCATCCTAAGACATAATAGATCAGTGTTCTCTAGATTATCCAAACCATATTCCTAACCTCCCCCCTCCCCCCCAAATGAACAGTTTGATTAATCTATTTAGTAGGGACCATTGTGGATTTCCTCCCACTCTAAAGAATCAATTTTGGTAGGCAATTCTAGTCATCCCTTTCATGGCCTAGAAAAAAATCGCCACCCATATGATCAGAATTTACAAGAATATTAGGGGTGAAGGTTTAAACATTGTTTGTCACACACTAAATTTAGTAAATGGGCTTACAGAATTTCTGAGCTTCGAATCCGGAGGTGAAACCTCCGTAGTACCCCGTCTCGGCCCCAGATCTCATATACCAAATTTCGATCCTGGGATTCCATAATGAGAATTTTCAAGGTAATTGTTTTGTACATGATCATAACCACAAGTGTATTAAAACTAAAGACATCATCACATTTCTAATATAATATCAGTTCGAATACAGTGCTGGAAGGGAAATACATATAACAAAAGTCTGAAAGATCAGGCACAATTTTATTTTTTTTTTGTTAGCTAGTTAGTACACCCCACTGTGATCAGTTCACACTCACTATTAGCCACCCCCACTAGGGATCGATACCAAGACCTCGGTGTTAAAATGAGGTATCTTTTACTCAGTCTACCACTTGAGCTATGGATCAGGGTGTAAAAGATCAGGCACATGCTCTTGCCTCAATGTTGTTGCAATATAGTATAATCTGCATGTAAACAACATAATTTGCACGTAAACAACATGTGTAAGCTTACTATGAAGCTTAGAGAGTGCCTGCGTGTGTGCATAATGCATGTACCAAGCATACAAATGTCAGAGTAAGTGGAATAATGGAGGTCATATTGGCAAGTCTGTAAATACTATAAGCCATAATCAGGCTATGCGATGCAAATGCCTACAAGGCCAAATGTCATATACTAAGGATGTGATGCAACGTGGCAATCCTGATGTGTAATCCACATCTCAATACAGTTCCCATCTGGAATCATTAGGGTCTAGTACACTATGACATTGGCCTACCACCCCATCGCGTGCATGACCAAACGAGTGGAAGAGACATCACTATCCGCCTTATCAGTGGTATGTCAATCCCCACCCGACTCGCCAATAACGGACCCATTTGACGAGTTGGTCAAACCGAACTTAGCTTATAGCCCCCTTCACCTGGGCGGCGATCCCCACACAGTAGGAGACGTGGCCTACTGGTATTTGACACTCGGGCGCTCATGTTATCTACTCAATTTTGATGTTGGAGCATCATGTTGGCCCATAGGGTGCAGGGACTTTCACTCGGGAATATCCTGCGATATCTTACGTGCCCAGTAAACGTAACCAGATTTCCTATGTCCATACTCAAGCTGACATCCCACGATGATCCTATGGTGGCCACAACCCCCGATGTATGTTAGCTAGGGTGTGGATGCAAATGCATCATGTAATACGTGAATGCATGAGTCCAACAGTCGATTCATATAATCATATCATGCATGCCATACATACATGTAGGGTGGCCCCTGGTCCCTTGAAAATTTTCCTGGCCTTGCCTTGCATAGAACTATCAATTAGCCATCATCCAAGTCATGCACACGTGATACTGTTGAGATATAACAGCGTACAATCATAACCACTATGCATGAGGTGTGTAATACAATATCAAACATAAGTAAAATGTTATAGCAAACATTAGTGTAAACCTCGCACCAATCACTAGTAACGCCGAAAAATCATCAAGAAAGCGATGTATGAACACAAAAGTAAAACATCACATGCGACATAATAAAACGCAGGCAAAGCCCACTTGAAAACCAAATCTAATGAGCCTCACATATCTACACTTGAGTGGGCTTTGAAGTCAATGGGCCCACTTAACAAGTCGGACATAAGTGGACAAAACCTACAAGACAAATTGAAGGATCTACAACGGTCATGGTAGGCTTGAAATGGACATCAAATGGGCCCTACAACTATCCCCCCTCAAGGCCCAAGAGGGTGGCCCACAATCTACAATAACCGGTTTAAATGGGCTAAATCATAAGCAATGTGTAGGACCCAAATCAAGGATGGGTCCCAAGGTGGGACGACGCGCCTACATCCCACACATTAAAACGGGCCTTATAGTGTCAATACCATACATACAATAGTTAAGCCCACGGCGCTAGTGCTACACTAACAAGGTCAGCCCATAGACCACTCAGAACAATGCATACCAGGGGGTTGGGCCTACGGTGTAGGCATAACATATACGTCAACATATATTTGCTCTTGCC
>JAJHSJ010002617.1:0-38492 GCA_021015155.1 Magnolia officinalis | reverse complement strand
TTTTGAAGCCTCTTCTTCTTATATTCCTTGATCTTTTCTGTAAATTCTTTCACTTATTGCGGTGAGTTTTCTTTGGGCGAGAAGCAGGAGGAGTATCTTCACGGAGAGTGCTCTCTCACTATCAGTTCGAATATGAGCAGTGGTCTTCAACCATTCTTCCCAGTCATATTCTCTGCCATGCTTGGCGGGACATTTGATGTCTCCCAAAGAATAGATTTGTGAATGGGAGAAGGTAAGATCTAATACGGTCAGAAAAGTCAAAGGTGGGAAGAACGGGTTCTTTGAAGTAAGTGGGATTTTTTGAAAGTGGTCTGTGTCCGCTTAGCAGGAGGCTGATCAGAAGGAGGAGAGTCAGAAGGAGTTACAAGACGAGCCGTTTGTTTAATACGAGCCATAAAGTAAGATAAAGGAAGTAAGAAAGGAAGAAGAGAGAAAAATGGCTAAGTGTTGGAGACAATTCAAAAAGAAATTGGCTAAGTACAGAGTACTTTGCGCGGGGTCGCGCAAAGTATATAGTTACGCGAAAAAACTTCAAGTTCAAAGGAAAATCGCGCAAAGTGAACGGTTTGCGCGGAAGAAAATCGCCAGAGCAGAGTTTCAGCCGAGAACAGTTCGTAAAAATGACTAAGTAGTTGGACTATTATAGCCTTTATGGCCGAGTACGGTACTCGACCAGAACTTGCGCGGGGTCGCGCAAACCCTGTAGAAGATAACTGGTTGATCCTTCTTTCTTTGATTTTTGGAAAATAACAAAGAACGGATCAAGGGGGCATCTGTTGAGGCATAAAATAAGCAAGGAAGTGAAGACGAGAAAAAGCAAGAAATCAATTTAAAAGATCAAGAAATCAGCTTCAAGACCACTTTGCGCGGATTCGCGCAAAGTGAAATGGTTGACCAGACCGCGCAAAGTGAACGGTTTTGCGCGGGGGATCATGAAGATAGTTGCGCAGGGACTGATGGTTTGCGCGAGACAGCGCAAAGCATATTGTTTGCGCGTGTCCGCGCAAAGTATATGATGATGGGATCGAAAGCGTTGGTTGATTATTTTATCCCACATCGACCAGAACAGAGATTTTCATTGAAGAAAATGTCTATAAATACCCCGTTCCTCTCTCAAAAGGGGTTGAAAGATTTCAGAAGGAAAGAAAGACGAAAGAGAAGACAGAAGGTGCGGAGTATTGGACTCCTGCACTTTGCGCGACCACGCGCAAAGGAGTATGGACTCCTGAAGTTTGTGCGCTGATCCGCGCAAAGCAGCATAGGGCTGAGATAGTTTGCGCGGACCCGCGCAAGCATATCGTTTGCGCGGATCCGCGCAAACCGACTGCTGGGCAGTCTATAACAGCAACGGGCTGTTATGCTGTTAGAATGGCTTGAGTCTTCAAGTCTTCAGGTTCTACTTGTTCAGGAGAAAAGGAAGGAATCATCGACAAAAAGGCGTGTTCCTCCTAAGTTTCAGGAGATGACTGAAATAGCGCTGTTATGCTGCAGGAATCTCCGTCCTCTTGAAGACATTGGCCAATTCATCCATTCCTCCTAAGTCATAGGAGACGATTGAGATCAGCGCTGTTATGCTGCCAAAATTTACATTTAACTACGATAACTGTAACTTGTAACGAATTCTTTGTAAACTATCTTAGAATCAAGGGATACTTGAGGATGTAAATGAATTCAGAATCAATGAAGTGTGATGATTTTTTTCTGTAATATTTCATTGTTATAATTGAATAAGATAATTCCCAAATCAAATACATTTGTTTCTTGTCGAAATAAATATATTATATAATATATATATATATATATATATATATATAATATATATATATCTATATATATATATATATATATAAGGCAAGCAATCAAAAGAAGGTCATGTAAGTCAATTAGCACGAAAGCTATGAGAGCAACAAAGCACACACATGGTAGGTCATGCTCGAGTAATTGGCTACTCAAAGAGCAAAGAGTCCAAGAAACTGATTCAGGGATGAACGTGATGAGGATAAATACTCTGAATCCACGGAGCTTCTCTGGACTCCTCACAGAGACTTCTCGAATCCACGAGGAAAGAAAGCAGAAAACAGAAATAATTTCTAATAAATTCGAAATTGATTAATTAATTCATAAAAATGAGTTCACAGTCCTTTAAATAGGGGTGCCAAGCAATGGGAAAGAAATCAGAATCAAACTATAACTACAACTCCTAGAATTCGCGACTTACTATAAATAGTAAACTTACTATTTATAGACGATCGTGATGTCTACTAGTGCGCAAGGTTTTCAGCCAAAAATAGTAAGTGTCCTATTTGGCTTCACCAAACCGTTCTCCTAATTATTCTAAGCTCTTTTCACGTTGGCGCAACTCCTAAAGCCCAACGGATGAAGAGTTATAATCAAACTAAAACTTACTATTTATAGTAAAATTGAAATTAAAACAGGAAACAACCGTCAATCCAGGGGTTTTTCGCAATTCTAGGCGTGCAACCCAGCATTACTGGGTGGTTGGCTAAAGTAGCTCGTTCTACCCCAAAATCATATATTTTACGTTAGATAACTCATTCCCGATTGCGAGATACGCCTGATTTAAGGTCCAATGGTCTGGATCACTTCTGTCATCGACTGGGCCTTTTCTGATCCATCTTGGCCATGTAACTATTCGCGACCTGCTCTACATCAGTCTCCTCCACTTCAAAAGAACTCGTCCTCGAGTTCTCGTCATGCTCTAGTTCATGATACTCGGTCAGGTCCGCGACTTTGAAAGTCCGTGAGATCGCCATGTCATCTGGAAGATCAACAACATAGCGTTGTCATTGATCTTTCAAATGATTGGTATCGGTCCAATCTTTTTATTCTTCAACTTGTTGTACGTTCCGGTCGGAAATCTTTCTTTGTGCAGGAACCATACTTGGTCGCCCACCTCGAACACTTTCGTCGCCGATGCTTGTCCGCTTGCTCCTTATACTTCTCGTTCGACGCATGTAACTTGGTTTGTACCTCCGCATGAATGCTCATGATCTTGTCTGCCATATGTTCTGCTGCAATGCTCATGCCTGGGAGCTTGGGCAGATGGACCAAGTCTAGTGTGTGGCGAGGTACTCGTCCGTCAATAACCTGGAACGGGGATTTTCCTGTCGAGCGGTTCACCATGTTGTTGAATGCAAACTCCGCTTGAGACAAAGCCAAATCCCACCGCTTCAGTTTTTCTCCTGAAATACATCGAAGGAGGTTTCCCAACGTGCGATTCACAACCTCAGTTTGACCGTCAGTTTGTGGGTGGTAGGCGCTGCTGAACTGAAGTCGTGTATCGAATCGAGTCTACAAAGTCCGCCAAAAGTGGCTTATGAACTTCGTGTCACGGTTAGAAGTAATAGTCTTGCGAACCCCGTGTAGCGCACAATTCTTTGAAGAATAGATTTGCCACGTGTGTTGCATCGAGAGTCTTCTTGCATAGAAATAAAGTGCGTCATCTTAGAGAAACGATCTACTACTACGAACACCGAATCCATGCCGCGTTGTGTTCATGGCAGACCAAGCACGAAGTCCATTGATAAATCCTCCCAAGGATAGTCAGGCACAGGTAACGGGGTGTAGAGGCCCGTATTCTGAAATTGTCCCTTGGAGGTCTGACAAACATGACAACGTTGTACGGCTTTTCCCACATCACGTACTAATTGCGGCCAGTAATACCGCTCTTCCACAAGAGCTCGCGTCTTGTCTCGCCCAAGGTGTCCACTGAGGCCACCTCCATGTAACTCCTGAATAATCTGCTCCCTTAGGGAACTTTGGGGGATGCACAATCGATTCCTTTGAAGAGAAAATCGTCCTGTATATGAAGGTCGTTGAGGTGACCTTCTTGGCACTTCATCCAAGAATCTTTGAAGTCTTCATCCTCGGCATACAACTCCTTGAGACAGTCAAAGTCGACCACCTCGTTGGCTCATTGTAACAAGAAATGATGCACGACGGCTAAGTGCATCAGCCACCTTGTTCTGCTTCCCTGACTTGTGCTTCAGAATGAACGTGAATTCCTATAAAAATGTAACCCATCTAGCATGCACACGATTCACGTTAGTCTGACATTAATAAACTTTAATGCTTGATAGTTAGTGTACAGAACAAACTCTCTTTGAATCAGATAATGTCGCCAATGTCGCAGCGCCTGAACAACTACGTACAACTCAAGCTCATAAGTCGACCACTTCTTTCGGGCTTCGCTGAGCTTCTCGCTGTAGAAGGCTACGGCCTGCCTTCCTGTGATAATACTCCTCCAATTCCGATGTATGAAGCATCACACTCAACCTCAAACAATTTGTCGAAATTAGGAAGCACTAAGACCGGTGTTGTAGATAAATGATGCTTGATCTCATGAAAGCTCTTGTCAGCTTTATCGGTCCACTTGAACGGTCCCTTTTTCATGCAATCTGTTATGGGCGTAACTATGGTGCTAACATCTCGCACAAATCGGTGATAGAAAGTCGCCAACCCGTGAAAACTCCTAACCTCATGAATGTTTGTCGGGATCGGCAATCCCTAATAGCTCGCACCTTTTCATCGTCCACACGAATGCCTGTGGACGTTACAATAAATCCTAGAAACAATAGGCTGTCAGTTAAAAAACTACACTTCTTCAAGTTGAGGTACAACTTGTTAATTTGTAGGACCTGCAGCACCTGCCTGAGATGTTTCCTGTGCTCTGCCTCATCCTGGCTATATATCAATATGTCATCAAAATATACTACCATAAATCGGCCAGTGAATGGTTTTAGAACTTGATTCATCAAACGCATAAAAGTACTTGGTGCGTTCGATAGGCCGAAGGGCATGACCAGCCACTCATACACCCTTCCTTGGTCTTGAACGCCGTTTTCCACTCATCACCGGGTCGGATACGAATCTGATGGTACCCACTCCTTAGATCAAGTTTAGAGAACACCTTCGCCCCTTCTAGCATATCGAGCATGTCGTCCAACCGTGGTATTGGGAACCGATATTTGATGGTGATTTGTTGATTGCCCGGCTGTCGACACACATGCGCCAGCTTCCATCTTTTTTTGGCGTTAATAATGCTGGTACGACACATGGGCTCATGCTCTCTCTCAAGAGACCCTTACGGATCAATTCCTCCACTTGCCCCTGAAGTATCTCACACTCCTTCGGACTCATCCGATAATGAGGGCGGTGGGCAGGATAACCCAGGGACGAGGTCTATGTGACATTGGATGTCCCTCATGGGGGGCAATCCATCAGGTAAATCCTCAGCCCAGACTTCTTTGAATTCGTTTAGCAACACCTTAAGCTTGGAGAGATGTTTGAGGGTTCCTCTTCCTAGCCCTTCACCACTACGGCGTATACCTTGCCGGTTTCCTTGGATTCCTCCATGAAATCCCCAATGGTCAAGAGGGAACTCCCCTCCACTTTAGAAGCTTCAGGTGGTTCTTTGGTGCCATAGGGGCAAGAATTATTCTTCGACTATCCTTGACGAATATGTAGACATTATCTCGTCCCCGATGGGTCGCATCACGGTTCAACTGCCAGGGTCGACCGAGTAGCATATGACAAGCTTCCATGTCGACCACGTCAAATGTATTTGATCCTTATAATTTTGCCAATTGAAAACGAGATAGTGTATTGTTCAGTTGCCTTGGTCTCATTCACTTTTTTTATTCAGCCAATTGAGTACGGGGAAGGATGTTTCGTCGTTGGTAGCCGCAACTTGTTCACCATCACTCTTGAGACGATGTTCTCGCTACTACCGCTGTCTATGATCACATCACAGACCTTTCCGTTGACAGTGCACCGAGTACGAAATATATTATGTCGCTGTGGATGTAATTCCTTTCGGGGGCATACAGTAATCGCCTCACAACTAGAAATTCGCCACGATCCTCCCGTCACTTCATCTTCACCTGCTATTTCTTCAGTGGTTTATTCATGTTCATCAAGCCATGGTCTTCTTCTGCGGCCTCATCTTCAGTGCCCCCTTCGTTTATAGTCAAGTGTGTTGCGGGAGTTGAGGGCAAGTGTTTGATAAGTGGCCTAGTCGGCCACATCAGTAACAATTGTTTGACCTTGGCCGAGCATAAAGATTTGGAACCCTACTCGGCCGCTGTTGTGGGTGTTATACGTTGAGGTCTGGATGAGCCGCTCGCCGTATCACGGTTTGCGGTTGTAGGAAGTTGAGGACGTTCTCCTACTGGATCTTTTCCTCGTGCCAGCACTGGATCCTACGTGGGACCCGTCATGGGGGGTCGAGTTGAAGGATATGGAAGAGCAGGAGCTCTTGCAAGTTGTGTTTCTGCCCTACCCGCCAATTGAACTGCTTCATCCACGGTCCCGGCTGGGTACATCTGAACTCGGTCCTGAATTGTCGGCCGCAACTCACCTATAAATTGTGCCACTTTCTTGTGACTCAGATTCTGACAGATCATTCGTGTAGCCAACCGCTAGAATTCTTCTGTGTAATCTGTGACGGTTCGATTTCCTTGTCGACAATTTTGATATTGCTGGAATAGTATCTGCTCATAATCGCTGGGGAGAAATCGTGATCTAAGAAGATGTCTCATACGTGGCCATGATGAGATAGGCGTCTTGTTCTGACGGGCTCGTGTGAGAGTTGTAATTGTTCCTACCATGCAGAAGAAGCACCAGATTTTAATTTAAACGCTACCAATTTTACCCTTTTATGATCTGACACGTCCATATAATCAAAATATCTCTGTACTTCGGCTAGCCAATCGAGGAAATCTTTATATGTAATAAACCATTAAAACTAATAAGTCCAGCCTTACCTCGGTAGTCTCTTTCAGCACGATCTAGATGATCGCCTCCACGGATTGGTCGTCGGGCAAAACCTTCATTAAGGTCTTCGTCGCTAGAACTTGAATCATCTGGTGTAGCCCTACGGTTTGCCACTGGATGTGCTCTATGAAAATCGGGATTGCGTTGTACAGCAACCATGGGTGGTGGAGCCACCATGGGTGGTGGAGCCACCATAGGTGGGGAGCACCGCTTAGGCTTGGGGTGGAAGTAGCGCATCCGCAAGATGGTCGAGCGTTACCTGCAGCCCTTGCATGGTCAACTGACTCTCCCGTGTGAAAGCTTCCATTCTTTCGAAAGATAACGAATCCCTGGATCACCGTCCACAGGATTTTGATTCATACCTTCGTTGTTTGCCATCAGCCCGAGGGGAAACCTGCTCTGATACCAATTGACACAAAGATGAACGTGATGAGGATAAAATACTCCGAATCCATGGAGCTTCTCTGGACTCCTCACAGAGACTTCTCGAATCCACGAGGAAAGAAAGAAAGCAGAAAACAGAAATAATTTCTAATAAATTCGAAACTGATTAATTAATTCATAAAAATGAGTTCACAACCCTTTAAATAGGGGTGTCAAGCAATGGGAAAGAAATCAGAATCAAACTACAACTACAACTCCTAGAATTCACGACTTACTATAAATAGTAAACTTACTATTTATAGACGGTCGTGATGTCTACTAGTGCGCAAGGTTTTCGGCCAAAAATAGTAAGTGTCCTATTTGGCTTCACCAACCATTCTCCTAATTATTCTAAGCTCTTTTCATGTTGGTTGCAACTCCTAAAGCCCAACGGATGAAGAGTTATAATCAAACTAAAATTACTATTTATAGTAAAATTGAAATTAAAAAAGGGAAACAACCGTCAATCCAGGGGTTTTTGCAATTCCAGGCATCGCAACCAGGCGTAGCTAGGTTGGTTGGCTAAAGTAGCTCGTTCTACCCCAAAATCATATATTTTACGTCAGATAACTTATTCCGGATTGCGAGATACGCCTGATTTAAGGTCCAATGGTCTGGATCACTTCTGTCGTCGACCGGGCCTTTTCTGATCCGTCTTGGCCATGTAACTATTCTCGATCCGCTCTACATCAAATACATGTTTATCAAACACTACTTACAGACATGATTTAAAAGGACAATGTGTGTGTTGTGTGGTGTGTGTGTGGGGGGGGGGGGGGGGGGGGGGGGGGGGGTGGGGGGGTAACTAATTCAAGGAAGATACAAGCAGAAGTAACAAAAATTTGATTATACTGCTTGAGGTCTAGCTCCATTTTCTTGCTCGCATCATAAGATCTTGGGCTGATGGGCATTTCTAGCATGAAAGAAACATGGGGGAAAAGTAAATGATGGGGATTCTGTTTGAACAACATAGACATGCATGTTTTTTCTCGGATTCAAACTCAAAGTTTTGGATCTGCCTCATTTTTAGGCCCATGCCATAAAATGAGGTTACAAAACAAATGAACAGTTTAGATAAACACGTGTTATTCTCAATAGTTTCAATGATGGTGGTATATCCATTCAATGTACCATTGTATTACAAACATAGCATGGAATTAAGCTTATCCCATGGTATCAAGGGACAATCCCTGCCATGTGTAATAATTATGTTTTTTGAATCCCATGCCACCTAATCCTTCCCAATGCCATGCGCCAAGCACCCCCTAATGAACTAAAATAAAATCAACTTCAATTCCCAAAAATAATTTTAAATTACAGGAAAAATAGCTAAAAGAAATTTCATGAAGGCAATATCTAAAATCTCCAAAGCAAGCAAGAACAACAATGCTCCAAGGCAGGATGGATACAAACTCCAGATACTAGTTAGGATGCAAATTCATATTTCCTAATTTGCAAGACATGGCATACAGGTATCCCGTCCACAGCATGCCATTCATATTCGGTTGAATGCTGGTAGTTTGCTTTTATAAAACAGATATATGTTAGTGTTTACAACATTCTAAATTTAATTACTAATGTTTGCAGACTATTTGAAGTAATTAATATTCTTCATTATATTCCCTTTTTTTTAACACATGAAAAATTGTTATTAAAGGAAAAAAAAAAAAAAACAAGAATAGATACATCAAGGGGCCAAAATTATCGTTATCTTGATAGAAGAAACAAATGCTAGGGACAACTAGTGATTGCTTAACCCAAGCACAGCTATGCCAGATGGTGCATCAAAGCCAATAAAATTATAAATATACTGCTTACTGACAACTAGTGATTGCCACCAACTTTTCTAGAACATAAAAGGAGCCACTTTTTGTAGTTAATGAGAGTCTCACCATGGCCCTGTTCCAAGAATTATCTGCACTGAACTGAGCAAGGACAATATCCCCCTTCTTAGGATTAAAAGCGCCAATGACAGGAGGATCTTGGAGGGTCAATGAAGCTAGTTGCTGCTGAATAACAGCCACTTTCTGATCTCCAACTGTTTGGACATAGAACTTGCCACCCCCCAGTACCTCAATAACCACCATCTGAAAGTAAAGATCAGGAAGGCAAGTCAATTATCCACCTAGAGAAATAAAACAAGGCATCACTCAAAGCGAAAATCAAAACAGCACCTTAAGCACTTCCTTCTGTTTGGTCTCAGCCACTGATGACCCATTAGTAGCTTCCTGTCCTTCAACATGATTTTCCCAAATCTGCAATAATATGTGTCAGCAGACACAAAGTGAGCAAGCTCGGCATCGACTTTCTAAATCATGAAGCACCTTAAGCACTAACCTTCAATCTCTGGTTTTTTGCAGACTGCTCAGCCTTTGCAAGTAGGTGAGCATCAGGAATCCTGTCAGCACCAAAAGCAGTTTGAAGCCTTGCCAGCCCAGACTCTAGAAGAACCATAGCCATGTTGGTCTTTGATCCCATAAAGAACCCAAGAAGGTTCCAGTTCTATCAACTGTTTCAACTTCAATCTGCACAAAATTACAGAAATTTAACAGCACTGAACATGAAGTAAAATGGAATAAACCGAGGCAGAACACGTTACCTCTACATCCCTCTGCAAGATCTTTCTTCTCATGAAGGCAATTGCTTCATCTGAGAAAGGCTCATCGCGGCCGGGGCATCTAACACCAGAGAAGAGAATGGAATGCTGCAAGTTTCCACAGGGATCAGCATTTAAACCGATGACCACTAAGGACGTAATCCACAACAGCGGGTAGCCTTCTACTTCATTGCAAGAAGGCAAGAAATCTTTAGCTTTTTCTGTAGATGCCTGAAAATATATTTTTTTTAGCAAGTTCTGAAGGACAATTTCATTCCAGAAGAGATCATTTTATAGAACCAAACATGATAGGAGTACAAGGAACAAGAAGGTTCAGCTTTCTGACCGTCAGCAGGTCCCTTACGGCATGACTGGGGGATCCTTTGTAGAATGGATCCCTTTCTTTCCATTGATTGCACGAAATTCAGTAGCAAAACAAAACGTCATAATAATTTGACCTTTCCTCAAAATCTTTTGTACTAGTCAACACATGAAACATCAAGAAACCTACTCATCAAAATGCAAGCAACCTAAAGTTGAACTGATGTTCCAAAACCACTCAAGTGATTGCAACCTATCAACCACACAAGCTTTTTCTTGTAATATCTGCTTACCTGCATAGAAACTGAACACAGGGTATATAGTGATCATAGTCTGGTAGATGGATTTCAGTGATTCAAATCCGACATCGAGGCATTTAATACATAAACGTGGATTATAGAAAATTCAATAAGCAGTACCAACTGTCTGGATTTGAAATGTTTCAGGAACATGGGCTTCAGCAAAATGAAACAACAAGAAGGTGCAAATTGATTAAAAATAAGGATTACTTTGTTGCTTAGATGAACTTTCAGCATACCCAATCCACATATCCAAATGCAATGCTGAAAGAAACTGTCTGGTAAATCCAGTATTAGAGGATCATCCCTACCTCAATACCATGAAAAAGAAACTTAAAGTGTGGAATCAACTACTTTGGTTTTTTTTTTTTTTTTTTTTTTTTTTTTTTTTTTTTTGGACTTGGAGGGTCAATCAACTACTAAGGAAATATAAAATGCTTGATGGGAATATATGCATGGCCTGATAAAGCTGCATGAGAGGCCCACCTTTTCAAAAATTAATTGTATCAACCATAATTAATTGATCCAATACACTGTCATAAAATCAACAAGATAAGGAAAACTCTATTACATTCTTCTAAGCATAAGAAGTATTGTGTCTGAAGAATCCTACATTTGTAGCATGCTGATATTTGTCTTTCCAAATCATCTTATGGCATGAGCCCAAAAATGAAATAGATCCAAATCTCAAGTGGACTGCAAGCCACAAAAGTTTTTAATCAAGCTGATATTTGTACTGCAAGCCACTAAAGTTTTTATTATGATTTTATTTTTTTCCCTTCATCTAAGTTTGCGTGACCTTATCATCAACAGTGTGGATAGAAAATAATCACACTGTTTTATTTTTTCAAATCAGCCAACCTTCACCTTAGTCGGGGCGCAACTGGAATTGCGTATCATTTCATTTATTTCATGTCAAAACCGTGGACAACAGAGTAATCCAATAACAGCTGCATCAAAAGTAAAAGAATAGAAAACTATTATTATTTATGGCACAAATGCATCTAAAGCTAACTTGATAGAGGGAATCAAATACACCAACAACCAGTTGTACACCCCTGGCTTCCATTTTGTAAATCAGATCTTGTGAGTATGAAGGATTGCAGGAGACAGTTGCTTCCTTAAGACAACAACTTTCTGTAGCACTGGAATCAAGGGATTCCAAATTAATTGCCTTGTTAGATGCTTCACAAGCAACTTTTTTTTTTTTTTTTTTTTTTTTTTTTGTAACAAGTTTCCCTCTTTTCCACAAAGCAAAGAAAACAGGAAGCTATTGCATGCCATAAATAGTAATGAGATGGATTAGGCCATCATTTTAGAAAGCCATGTAATCTCCTGATACTAATTAATCAAAGGTGTGGCTATGATTTTCTCTCACAAACTGATGAATTCTAGTCTAATTGCTATTTCTAGCAATCAAAAAATCATAACCCCCCAATTCCTTAGATTAATTTCAGAACTAGCATATCTATAGAAAAACAGAGACATGTAATCACATTTGCATTCGGCGAAATCCTCTTTCTCGTCATACTAGTCTTGGACTCAAGAGCGTATGAAGGAGGAGGCAGAGCATACGCGGAAGCCATTGAGATTGGAAGAGATCTCGATCCAAGAGGATTAGAATGGCAGGGATTGGTTGGGTTCTTCCACACTCAGACGCGACGCCATTAAAACCTGAGAGAGAGAGAGAGAGAGAGAGAGAGAGAGAGAGAGAGAGAGAGATTGAAGAAAAGGGGGAGTGAGAGAGAGAGAGAGAGAGAGACGCGAGACGAGATTGAAGAAAAGGAGGAGCAAAGAGCCCTAATAAGGTGGAAGCGTGTTACACTCCCTGGTTTCGAGTTATGCCTACACTTAAAATGGTGTAGACAAAAATGTGGAAATGGTCTAAAAACTCATATGAATGGAATACTTCTCATTTCCAGAACTACGATGCATTTACGTCAAGTGACTGAACATTTGTAGAAGGAAGCCTTCTGCATGATACAAATGAAGTAACACAATTAAACCCTTGTAGCATGTTTGTATACATATACCATATTCTATAACATAAATAAATAAATAAATAAATTAAATAAAATAAAATCACAATTAAAAGAATAAATAAATTAAAATGAGATGATGATGTAACTGTTGCCCAGGCCCAGAAGTCAGTCTGATCCAGTAATCCGATGGCCAATACAAGTAGGAGAAGATGGATATATATACTCCTAGCCATATCCCAGAGAGAATAGGGTTGGACTTCAGGAACCCTCACACAAGTAGTGGCCTGTTGCGCAGCACGCCAACAACGCAGTGAGCCTAGATCCAATCTAAGGCCTCACCCACAAACGATAGACAGAAGAAATATAAACTAGAAATAGATCAAAGCAATCCAAAACAAACCACAAGACAAGATATACGTGGAAAAACCCCAAACTAGGGTAAAAAACCACGGATGCAAAATTCCACTATGAAGAGAAACGAAGATTACAAGGCAATATACTAACCTCTCCCTTGGAAGTACAGAGAAAATCCTTTGCCCACACCTCAGAATAATTTCCTAAAATTCACCTTAACCTAGAATAGCCCTAGGGACCCCAATTTATAGTTTTGGCAACTTCCCTTTCCGCATCCCAGTTGCGAAAGGACTTGCGACACGAAATCCGCGAAACTCCTTTGCATCCCAGTTGCGAAAGGACTTGCGACACGAAATCCGCGTAACTCCTTTCGCATCCCAGTTGCGAAAGGACTTGCGACACGAAATCCGCGCAACCTTGACTGGTCGTGGGCGGCCCCAGATGTGGCTCCACTTCTCAACAATCTCCCACTTGGAGACACATCTCCATAAACCTTTGTCTTCTTCATCCGGAGTGCACCACCTCCCCGTCTTCAAGCCTGAAGACCAATCAAAGCTGAACAGAGCTTCAGCTTCTCCCTTGTGACCGCCTTGGTCAGCATATCCGCAGGATTCTCACTTGTATGAATCTTCTCCAGAGCAATCGATCCATCTTCCAGTAACGAACGTATGAAGTGATATCTGATGGCAATATGCTTGGTCCTTGAATGAAAGGCTGAATTCTTAGCCAAGTGTATTGCACTCTGACTGTCACTGTACAGCTTGCAATCTGCTTGCTTTTACCCAACTCTTCCATAAAACCTTGCATCCACACCATCTCCTTGCATGCTTCTGTAGCCGCAACATATTCTGCTTCTGTCGTACTGATAGATACTATCTTTTGTAACTGAGAGACCCAACTGACTGCAGCACTACCCAGAGTAAAAACATAACCCGTAGTGCTTCTTCTGCTGTCGATATCTCCTGCCAAATCTGAATCCACGTAGCCTTGTAACTTGATTTTCGATCCACCATAACACAGCCCTACGTCCTTAGTACCTACCAAGTACCTAAGGATCCACTTCACAGCTTCCCAATGTTCCTTCCCGGGGTTGTTCATGAACCTGCTAACAACTCCCACTGCTTGAGCAATGTCTGGCCTCGTGCTCACCATAGCATACATGAGACTCCCAATAGCTGACGCGTATGGGACTTTAGCCATGTAGTCCTGTTCCTCCTGCGTCTTTGCACCTTGCTCCTTAGATAGCTTGAAGTGGTTGGCTAATGGAGTGCTAACCGGCTTAGCACCTCCCATATTGAATCGATCAAGTACCTTGGCTATGTACTCTGCCTGTGACAAAACTAATTTCTTGTTTTCCCTGTCACGCTTTATCCTCATGCCTAGGATTTGTTTTGCAGCTCCTAAATCCTTCATGGCAAATTCTCTAGACAATTGTCTTTTGAGATCTGAGATGTCCTCCATGCTTGAGCCACACAAGCATATCATCAACGTACAGAAGAAGGATGATGTATGACGTATCAAACTTCTTCAAGTAACAACAGTGGTCTGCATGACATCTCCTAAAACCGTTTCCCGACATGAAACTATCGAACTTCTTGTACCACTGCCGCGGGGCCTGCTTCAGGCCATATAGACTCTTCTTCAGTCTGCACACCTTGTTCTCATTACCTGGTGCCACGTATCATGTCGGCTGATGCATATATATCTCTTCTTCAAGGTCCCCATGAAGAAAGGTTGTCTTAACATCTAGCTGTTCTAGATGTAAGTCCTCTAAAGCCACTATACTCAAGACCATGCGAATCGTAGACATTTTCACTACCGGTGAAAATATTTCAGTGAAATCGATACCTGCCTTTTGTTGAAACCCTTTCACAACCAATCTGGCCTTGTACCGTTTCGAACCATCGTGCTCCTCCTTCAGTCTGTAAACCCACTTGTTATGAAGAGCTTTCTTACCCTTGGGTAGAGTGACTAGCTCCCATGTACGATTAGACTCAAGAGAGTCCATCTCATCATCCATGGCCTGCTCCCACTTAACCGTATATCTGACTGTAACGCCTCTTCAAAACACTCTGGCTCACCATTATCTGTCAGTAGTAGATAATGTAAGGAGGGTGAGTATCGGACGTGGGTCTCCTCTCCCGAGTAGACCTCCTCACAACTGGTGTATGCGGCTCTGCCTCATCCTGTGGCACTGTAACACCCATGTCCGGTAACTCTTCCAACTCTACGAATTCCTTTTTCTCGGCCTTATTTTCCTGCACACTGTCCTTATGCATCACTTTTTCATTAAAGACTACGTCCTTGCTTCTGATGATTTTCTGTTTTCTGCATCCCAGAACCTGTAGCCAAAATCATGTTGCCCATAGCCTATAAACGTGCACCTCCTGGACTTCGCATCCAGCTTGTTTCTGTGCTCTGCATCAATGTGAACATATGAAGTGCAACCGAACACTCTGAGATGTGCAAGGTTCACTTCTTTCCCAGTCCACGCTTCTTCTGGTAGCCCACCATCCAATGGTGCTGAGGGACTTCTATTGATGAGATATGCGGCAGTATTCACAGCATCTGCCCAAAAGGTCTTGGGCAACCCTGCATGTAACCTCATGCTCCTGGCGCGCTCAAGGATGGTCCTGTTAATGCGCTCAGCCACACCATTCTGCTGTGGTGTCCCTGGAATCATTTTCTGATGTTTGATTCCATTTGCTGCACAATACTCCTCAAACCTCTTATCACAATACTCTCCCCCATTGTCAGATCTGAGACACTTTACTGTTTTACCTGTCTCATTTTCTACCATAACTTTTCACTTCTTAAATACATCAAATACATCAGATTTATGTTTTAAGAAGTAGACCCACAGTTTTCTACTAGCATCATCAATAAAGGTAACAAAATAACGTGAGCCACCAAGAGATAATACCTGTGCCGGTCCCCACACATCAGTGTGTACAAGCTCCAACAGATGTGTCTTTGGAGCGCGTCCCGTCTTCTTGAAGCTTACCCTCTTCTGCTTGCCATACACGCAGTCCTCGCAGAATTCCAAGTCAATAGACTTCAGCCCTGGTAGCTTCCCTTTTGACAATAGCACTTTCATCCCTTTCTCACTCATATGTCCCAGCCTCTGATGCCATAACTGCCCATTCACTCCAGTTGATGCGACTGCGAGTGAACTATACGATCCTGAAGTCACGTACAAAGTACCTTCCTTTTTGCCTCGAGATATTACCAAGGCACCTTTTGTGATCTTCCAGGAGTCACTGGTGAATGTCGTCACATAACCGGTATCAGCCAACTGTCCCACTGAGATCAGATTACGTTTCAAACTCGGTACATGTCTGACATCCTTCAATTTCAAGACCGTTCAGTCTTTCTGATTTACATGAACATCTCCCTTTCCAACAATATTGCACGGCTCATCATCACCCAGGTAGACTCTCCCAAAGTTACCTGACACATAATCACGCAGAACTTCCTTACACGAAGTAGCATGAAACAAATCACCCGAGTCTATAACCTAAGACTCATTCCTCGCATCAAGAGACAAGATCAAAGCCTCTGTGTCGCTCTCCTCAGACAGATTCACTGAATCTTTCCCACCTTGAGAGTTTCCTTCTTGTTTCTTGAGCGCACTGCAATCACGTTTCATGTGCCCCTTCTTGCCGCAATGCCAACACCCGTCTTTGTCTTTCGGTCCCTTGGACTTATTCCTTGACTTAGAACGCCCGTGTTTATTGCCTCCTTTGTTCAGCGATCTTCCTCTTCCTTCAACGTTTAGAGCATTCCCTGAATCCCCTGAAACTCCTGATGCCTTCCTTCTAGATTCTTCGCTGAGAATTAGACCGGCCACATCATCAAATTTCAGCTTTGTCGATCCTGAAGAATTGCTCACAGCAATCACCAAACCATCCCAACTGTCTGGCAAACTGGATAAGATCAATAACGCCCTGACCTCATCCTCAAAAGCAATGCCAACGGATTCCAACTGGCTCGTGACTGTATTGAACTCGTTTAGATGTTCAGCCACGCTCCCACCATCTGACATCTTCATGTTGAATAGCTGTTTCATAAGATGAACCTTGTTGGATGCTGAGGGCTTTTCATACATGGTGGCTAGGGCTTCCATTAATTCTTTTGTCGTTTTTACCTTGGATATATTGAAGGCGACGCTCTTAGACAAAGAGAGTCGGATCGTTCCTAAAGCCTTCCTATCCAGTAAAAACCATTCATCATCTGTCAACTTTTCTGGTTTCTTCTCTTTTCCTCCTAGAGGAATATAGAGGTCCTTCTGATACAGATAATCCTCCATCTGCATCTTCCAGAAGGCAAAGTTTGAACCATCAAACTTCTCAATTCTAGTTTTCCATCTTCTGCCATCGCTCCCAATAGAACTAAACCAATAGCTTGATACCAGTTGTTGCGCAGCACGCCAACAACGCAGTGAGCCTAGATCCAATCTAAGGCCTCACCCACAAACGATAGACAGGAAGAAATATAAACTAGAAATAGATCAAAGCAATCCAAAACAAACCACAAGACAAGATATACGTGGAAAAACCCCAAACTAGGGTAAAAAACCACGGATGCAAAATTCCACTATGAAGAGAAACGAAGATTACAAGGCAATATACTAACCTCTCCCTTGGAAGTACAGAGAAAATCCTTTGCCCACACCTTAGAATAATTTCCTAAAATTCACCTTAACCTAGAATAGCCCTAGGGACCCCAATTTATAGTTTTGGCAACTTCCCTTTCCGCATCCCAGTTGCGAAAGGACTTGCGACACGAAATCCGCGAAACTCCTTTCGCATCCCAGTTGCGAAAGGACTTGCGACACGAAATCCGCGAAACTCCTTTCGCATCCAGTTGCGAAAGGACTTGCGACACGAAATCCGCGCAACCTCGACTGGTCGTGGGTGGCCCCAGATGTGGCTCCACTTCTCAACATGGCCTACCAAAGGAAGAGTCAATAGCAGTGGTCTACACTCAACAAAGTAAAATTCACAACAATTGGATAGTCAAACAGTTGTCTCATCATCCACATTGTGGTCCACCATATCAACATAATCAAGACAGTTTCATCACCAACTATGTTATTGGAGAAAAGTGCAGGAAGCCATCTGGATACTACTCTTTACGATCTCCAGATTGTTGACTGGTGGTGCTTCTGCATATGCATTATGGCAAAAAAATCAGGCCAGATCTGTCGTTCATTTCATCCAATTTGTATTTCTTGTACATGTGCTACTGTGGCATATGTTTGATGCAGGGCCATTGATCTGGTGCTGCTTGCGCATACGCACGGCCCAAAAATCAGGCTGGACATGTCCTTGGCTGAGTTCATGTATAAGATGGTTAGGGAAAAAAATGTCCAACAGTCCACACCCTTAACGTACATGTTCCCCTAGCTGATGACAGGACTGTTCTGATTTTTTATCACAACACATGGTGGGGCCCACCAAATGAACGGTGCATATACAAAGTTGATTCCTGATAACCACCCCTGTGAGTAGCTGTAGCAGTTTTTGCTATCCCAACACCCCCAGTTACAAGAACTACTCTTTCTTAATTGAAGATAATTCAAGTTTGTATAAATCTCCAAAAACATATCTACATGAACATAGTAATGAGAAAGAAAGAGAAATCAAAGCAAATGTCTCATTGAAATCCATGCCCATACCACTATTTAGGCACATTTTTCAGTTAGAACTGGTTGTCTGGATCGCTTCCAACAGAAGTTCAGCTGTGAGTGGCTTCACCAAAACAACTCTGCTGCAGATTCAGTTTCACTGTGTTCCTCGCCATCCATCTCACCTAAAACAACAAACCACAAATGAAAAAGAGATATTGATTTCTAGTTTAGAACTTCTCCAAGAACTAAGGCATGTCTGAAACCATGGATTCCATGCCAAACAATGAAAAAGAGATATTGATTTCTAGTTTAGAACTTCTCCAAGAACTAAGGCATGTCTGAAACCATGGATTCCATGCCAAACAATGAAAAAGGGAAAAGGTTCAGTGGGAGGCATGGTGTATTAGGGAATCCTCCATGTCTAGAGCCTTGGCAATTTGGAAAGAGATTATTTCTATGAAGTCAAATTTTGTTGAAGGAATGGGCTTTGCCTTCGGGAATGGGGAGAATATTAGTTTTTGGGAGGACATTTGGGTTGGTGAAGAGTCCTTGCAATCTTTGTTCCCGAGAACTGCTCGCTGGTCCATAGTTCATGACAATCCGGTAGCGCCTTGCTTTTCAATTTGTAGTGAGGCCATTATGTGGTAAACATGTGTGCGATCTAATCAATCCATTCAAGTGGCACAATCATGTAAATGCCCTTGCTTAACATGAACCTGAACCAGACCCACTGGAAACCAAGGTCCAAAGACCCAATGGGTACCAAAGGATAGTTGAACCCAATCAGTTCCAGGTCCAGGTTCTCAGAAACGTTTCTTCTTCTTTTTTTCCTTCTTTTATCAAGAATCCTGACAATATGATGAGATATAACAAGAGATTTTTATTAAGAGTAATTGAGGAGGAAATAATTCCAAAATAGAGCCTCATGGATATCACCTTCTTTAACAGTAACATCTGCAGCAGATCCATTTCAGTTTATGGTTTTTAATGGTGTAAACAACATACAAATTTTATGGCATGGGCCAAAAGATGAACTATATACAAATTTCAGGTGGACCACAACATACAAAACAGTGGTGGAAGACCATTATAAACATTTTTTTTTTTTTTTTTTTTTTGTGGGTCACAAAAATTTTGGATCTAATTTTATCAAAACAGGTTGGATACTAGCAGATGGCAAGTCAAAAATGATAGTGTTGGAAGCATGTAAATACCCATGAAAATGCTGGACAAAAGGAAAGTGTAACATGGCCATAAAGATATCTGCACAAAGAAAGCTTCAAATTGATTAATTTAAAAATAGAAAATGATATTTGCATAATGTTTACTACTCCAAACAAACAATATCAACTCACCTATGACCCTGTTTGGTAGACACCTAAAAAATGAGTTGATCTCATTTTGGTTAACAGAAACTATGCATTAATCTTGATCTCTAATAGATAATGAGTTCATGTTAAAAGTGATTATGTGATACAGATAACAATCTCTAATACATAATTATTGTTAGCTAAAATGAGATGAACATATTTTTGGATCTACCAAATAGGTATTAAATGTGTCAAATAAATTGCAGATTCAACTAAACAGAAAATATGAAGTAGAATTGCTTAGTCTATTTGTTCCTAATATAAAGAAGCATGCGAATTAACATCTTTTAAGATTGAGATTATTGGCATTGTTAAGCCAGCATTTATTACATGATTAGAAAGCCATAGCATAGATCTAAGCAAAAATTGTAATATTGTAGCTTGAGAATAGCTTTTTTCCTTCTAAGTTAAATGTGAATAAAGAAAAACAACAAAAAAACAAAAAAAAAACAAAAAACACAAAAACAAAACAGCATTGAACAGAATTCATATAAAATCTATATAGTCATCCGTAGAAAACAGAATTCATATAAAAAATAAAACAACACTAAACTTTGGCATGCTTTAAGAACTGTTTGGGTATACCCCAAAATCACAACTGCATCTGCTTTTTGGTGGTCCACCGAGTACCTGAGACTGCACAAACAGGAACTATATTTCACAGGCTCCCATTATCTGTCCCAAACTGATGGTCAAACTGTTTCAAGCCAGGGCAACTGGAAACTATCCGACAATATACCTGGAAACAAAAGCATGCTAACCCCAAAAAGGGTTTCAACAATGCAAATCCCTAAAAAGGGATTCGACAATGCAAATCCCTATTTCCGGATTCGACAATGTAAATCCCTAATCAGGTCTTCTAAATTGCAGAAAGCAACAACAAGAAGGGAAAAGGTTTACATCATACCTGAGAATCGGAGATTCACGTGCAGCGGAAGGCCGAACTGCAGCAGAGGACTGAGGAGATAGAGAGAGAGAGAGAGAGATGACTAGGATTTTGAGAGAGAGAGAGAGAGATAGGGAGAGCGAGCGGAGAGGGAGAGCGCGCGAGAGGGAGAGGAGAGGGAGAGGGAGGAAGAGCGAGCGGAGAGCTTGAGGGACTGGAGAGGGAGAGCGCGCGAGAGAGAGAGGGAGAGGGAGAGGGAGGAAGAGCGGCGGAGACCTTGAGGGACTAGAGAGGGAGAGCGCGCGAGAGGGAGAGGGAGAGGGAGAGGGAGGAAGAGCGAGCGGAGAGCTTGTGGGACTGGAGAGGGAGAGCTTGAGGGACTAGAGAGGGAGAATTGGCGCGCTACTGGAGATGAGGGGGCGGAAATGAAGGTAGGGTTTTTTTTTTTCCTTCTTATGGGACCTTTTACCCGCAGCTGTTAAAACTGGCTGCCAGCAAACGGTAGCCCCATCAGTCAGCTAAGCTACACTTTCTTGTAGTGCCTTTTTAATTATATTCTTTTATTGTTAAATGGTGCATGATATCACACACTTAATTGAAAGTCATTTTTCCATAGGCAAAATAATTCATTAAAAGGATGAATTCTCTCCTTCACAAATCACTTCATTCTTATAATTGGACGTGGTTGAGTAGTCTAGCTAATCTTTACAGATCCAGTCATAATAAGGACTATTTCGTTGCATGGGGTCACAAGGCATTTGGTTCAAATTGAACTACTATTGGCTCTAGCATGCTTGACACATCACACATGCATAACATGTGTGACCTAATTCAACACCAACTTGTCCAAATCTGATCCGTTCAGGTCATATTGTCCTTGAGTGATTAATTTTTGTTCTTATAACTAATATTCACACGATATTTATTAAGCACTTGAAATAAGGATTATTTGCCACATGTAATGATTGAAACTGTACCAAGGTCGAATCCACAGGGACTGTCCCTAGTATCCAAAGAGACTTATGTACCTCATAGGAATTTTTCCATTGAATTGCTTGAGGTTTCCAAAGTAAATATGATTCACCTATGACAGAAGAAGTTTCAACGTTAGTATCCTATGGTGAATCAGAGACTAAAAATAGATAAATTTTAGAAAACTTCGCCAGAAGTGATGTAGCCTCAACACATTCCAAAGTTCTAGACTTCGGTTTAATTTTCAGCTCATCTTCCTTTAATGGTAAACAATTAGGATCTGGGGAAGAAGTGGCTTCAGAGTAAGGGTGCGCTTGGTCCATGACAACCACCGAGGTGGTGTCATGTAAGGAATCCACCTTTTCTTGTATCATGAGGTCGTTGGGATCCACAAGGTGTGCCAAGTATGAGTTCAAAGATGTGGGAAAGTCAGCTGGGAGTGACTCGTCTCCTGTATCGAAATCTATGATGATGAGCCCAAGGATTCTATCGTCTTTTGAAGTAGATGGACGCATGCTCTCTTGCTCTTGCCCTTCACAGACAGATGGACAATTAATAGGTGAAGAATTGATGTGAAGACTCTGGTCATTGAAGCTTCTCAGTGGAAGCATTGAATCGTCTAAAGTGTGTAGCTCAGATTGTATCCTTAACCCGGTAGTTTCAAATTCCAGAGTTATATCAAGCAAATCGTCCATCGCCCGAATCATATCATCATTCAATTCAGGGCAGTGGTCCAAACATGTATCACAAGGGTTGGAAGGATTGGGTGAAAGTGGTTCATTCTCCACATTCAAATCAGTCATTTCAGACAGATGGAGTACATCATTATGGTTGGCAACTTCCTGAACCTCTTGATCATTGGCAGGGGCCACACTTGAGATTGAATCCCAATACTCATCATCATCTAGTTCCGTGCAGTGTGAACTTAGGATGGGATCACATTCCTCACATTTTGTTCCTAGATTGGGTTGAGGTTCGTATAAACTAACCTCTACTTCATGTGTGTCATGTGAGTGAAGTGTGTCACTATCATTATATTTGAAAGACACCCACGTCTCTTGATCATTCCTTTGGACGGTCATTGAGATCGACTCATCGGGAAATCGAACCATCTGCTCATTAATGGAATCTAATTCCTCATTCATAATTTTAGTTTCTGCCACAAACGAATTATGATAACCTTCTTCACATTGTGCTTCTAGATTGAGATACGACTGGGATAACCTAGCCTCTTCCTTCTCCATAAGATGTGACTGAATGATTGGAATTGAGGATTTGAGCAATTCGCATGATTGTATGACAAGTTGATTGAATTGCTCTTGTGCTTTCATGAGCTTCTGAAGTGAATCCTCTTGGATTGTTTCTGATTAGGTTTCAAAAGTAGAGGACCCAAGAGAATTATCACTATGATATATAGCTGGTTCAGCTTCCCGACATTGATGTTTCCACTGGTTATAGTCATGCGGATCATAGGTGGGAGAATCTGAGGTTGATAATACTTATTATCACTCATAATATAATCACGCATTATTTTCTTTTTCTCAGATGGATGATAATAATCCTCACTCCCATAGTTATGATAACCCCAACACTCATGTACTGTTCGTGGGGTGGAATTGTTCCCCCATATAAAATCGCATAAGGAATTTTTAACCAATGGAATGTTATGCTCAGGTCGGTTCTCGATGATTGGTTAAGAAAAAATCTGACACATAGGTTGATGTTATCATAATCATCATACATCCCTTCGCATTGTTTCGCATGCTCAAAAGCTATCTCAGCATAATGACGTTCTCACTCGTGCATATACATGGTAAAACCCGAACTCTGAATCTAATCCTAAGAAAAACAAAAAAAAAAGATCCTACAGCAGTATGGAAAGTAAGAGGAGGAGAGTTAAAAGGAAGGTACCAATTGACAAGTTCCTATATTAAGATCCTACAAAAAGAAACCAAAAGACATTAGTTCCTAAAAATAGAAATTCTAAACTTAGAAAATTCTAAGGTGGAAACAAAGTTAGTTTCTAGAAAAGGAAAGTTTCCTAAACCTAGAATTAGAAAGTTTCTAAAAATAAAGGAAAAATGAGTTAGTTTCTAAAATTAGGAAGAGTTTCTAAAAAGGAAAATAACTAACCTAGTTTCTAAAAATAAAAGAGGAAAGTTCTAAACTAAAGTTAGAAAGTTTTAAATTAGAAATCCTAATCCTAAAATAGAAAGTAATGTTAGTTTCTAAAAAGGAAAAAAAAAAAATTCTAAAATAAATGAAAGCCTAGAAATAGAAAAGTTCTAAAAATAGAAAGTTAGTTTGTAAAAAGGAACCCTAAAATAATAAATTTCTAAAACTAAAATCTAAATTCTAAAAAATAGAAAAAGTAGAAAATTAGAAAATTACCAAACTTGAAGCTTATGTCATGATCCTACAAAATAGGAAAACAGGTTAGTTTCTAAAATAATAATAATAATAATAATAAATAAAAATAAAAATCCTAAACTTAAACTAATCCTAAAACTAGTTAATCTCAGAAAGCGTAACCGTCAATTCCCGGCAACGGCGCCAAAAACTTGTTCACTCCCCAAGTATAGGGTTGTGATGTAGTAATAAACTCGGTAAGACCAAGGTCGAATCCACAGGGACTGAAACCTATACGTAATCTAAAACTAACTAGGACTAGAACTAGAATGAGATGAAATCCAAAACAAGTGTAATTTGAAGGAATAATGGTGAAAACAATAATATAAAATTTAAGGGATTCAGAGGTAGGAAACTAGGGATTCAGAGGATCCACTTGTGGAGATCAGGGAGATCTACGGTTGATTCATGAACTCAACTGGACTTCGAGTCCCATCTTCATCCAGTTGGAAGATATATCCTGAAAATCAGTTCTGAACTTCGTTTAATCAAGTTTTCAAGAGATCAGACAGGTGTAAATTAGAATGGATTCCATCACAAAACCATACCCATGAGACAAAGCAAACAACAGTATAAAACCAATTCACAACCAATCTAAATGATGTATGAATGTTAGGGAGTCGTTCCGTCATCCCACCATGTCCAAGGGGCGATGGTGAATAATAGGGTGTCCTGACTTCATAATCACAAGAAAGGGAAAGAAAACACTCAAGCCATCGCAGATCTACTGTAATGTAAGTCACAATAAACCATTAAAGACTGTAAACATTCCTTAAAATAAAACTAAATCAAAATCACTTCAAAAACATGAATCTAGACCATAGAACATCCCATAACGCCACAAGCTTCACCTCCTAGCCCTAGCTAGGAGGATTAGCTAGCCATAAACATGATCAACTAAATTCTCCTGAAAAAGAAAACATCAACAGAAGAAAAGAAAAAGAAGAAAATTCCTTGCTGCAGATGATTCCCGAGATCTGGGCCCCCCTCTACGTTCTCTCTCTCTCTTTCTTATAGGCAGCAGGAAAGGCTGGAGTTCTTTGCTAGAGAAACGGTGGAATCCATCTTTATGCACAGCAGCGTGCGTATTTGGAAGCACGCAGCTAAGATGGCAGCGTCCAAACTCTCCTCTTCCTTGCTTTCTTTCCAAAAGGACAACGTCCCCTGGGATGTTTCACGCTAGCCTACACGATGGACGGTCTGGATTGCCGAATCAATCAGAGACGGTGGACCGAGATAATCCGGAACGTCCGGTTTTTCCGGATTGCGTAACAGGGATAGCGCAAGGAGCACTGGCTGTCAGTGGGGCCCACTCCTTCCAAAATCTGTGAAATCCACGCCGTCCATTATCTTCGTGGCGAGATTTCGGGTGGGAATGAATAGTTTTTGAGTGCTTTTGATATGGCCCACCTACTTGATCTGACAGCTGTCTAACCTGCTTTTGAACGGTTGGGAACCAATCCTTGCTTACCTTTTGCAATTCCGTCACCTAAGACTTAGTGATATGGGCCGTAAAAATCTGATGGACGGTCCGGATCAGACCTTCGACTCATGATGGTGACCCACGAGTAAGAGCCACAATCTCTGTTCCTCCCGCCAGCAGGATTTGAAATCGATTAAAAAGGAAAGTCGATCAGCGCCCACTGACCGACTTTGAGTGCACGGGTACACAGCTGGTGCACTTGCATACCGTGCACATTCTATGCGTACGTGGGGTCCATCATGATGTATGTGAAAAATCTCCTCCGTCCATCTGGTTCTCCATATAATTTTAACAGTTGGGAACACAATTGAGGCACATCCAGATATCAGGTGGGCCCCAATCCAGATATTCATGGGCCGATCTGTCCATTGGGCCACTTTTAGAGAGATCCACTTGCTGAAATTCGACATGTACGGTTAATTTGGAGTCCTCAGGCCCTGTATAAAGTTTTGAGCTGATCAGATGGTGGGAACCCTATGATCTTATATTCTGGACGTCTTTCAGGCCTGTTAAAGGTGAGAGGCTGGAATTTCTTCGATCCCCGGTGGGTAAATTCTTGATCTTGGTCACATGGAGTCCCGTCCAATGCCTTGGTGATGCCAGAGTGTTAAATCCATGCTTTTAGCACTATTTTCAGTCCCTGCTCGAAAATTCACCTTGCAGCACAAACATGATTAAAATGGGTCGTTAATTGGTATCATGTTCGTAAATCCATGTAATAAATGGGGTCTAATATGCAATATTTGACCCTTAACACATGTGTGGAATATGTGACTTGCATGGAGATGTATAGTTCCAAGTGTGAGGCACTACACCAAAATCGTCAATCTGGTACGGTCCATACATAGTTTGGTTCAAAAATGGCTCTAAGACGTTTCTGATTTGAAACGGTAATGAACCGTACTCGACTAGTTGCTATTTTACACTGCTATTTCCATTTTTGTTTGTGTCCTAATTGAGTGTTTGATGTTCTTATTTATTATTTTTTTGCTTTATTGTTTTATTTTGAAACAGATGGACAAAATGGATTCTATTAGTTACCTCTGAGTGGACCCCACATGGCCCGAGAGCCACATTACTGTACATTACTGCAGACTACCGAATATTTTTATTCATTCCTTACACCAAAACGCCCTAAATCCTTCATTTCCTTACGCCATCGCCGTCTGCGTCTCCCTCCATATCTCCCTCTCTGTAACATCCCAGATTTTTGCCAACCTGGGATTAGACATCCTTAGGCATTGGGTCAATCTTAACACCTGATTAACTTTTCAAACGCTCAATTCAAAGCCTTAAATCCCGTCTTAAACCATTTTCTTCACAAATCCCACCCTTCACTACCTAGTGCTTTCAATTTTTCAAAGCACTTTCACCCTAGACACTATCTTAAACTAGCTAAGTAGTAAAACTTGGATCACTTTATATACAAACTGCAAAGGCCTAAGTACCATCTCAACCAGAAAACAATTAGGATTAAATCCTTTAGAAATTTAACAAAGTTAACTAGGTTTCCCTAAAGTTTAGAACCAAACTCATTTCCCGTCTGCTCTCGAGAATGAAACGAAACTTCGTATTAGGTCTAGACCACACATCGGGAGTCCGATTAACACGAAGCTAAGGAACTAGGACCGCCTCACTGGGCTTGACAATCATCTCAAAAATCAGATGATTCCGATGTCCCACGGCCATTTATTTCGATCCGGAGCGAGGGAGTGTGAAAAACACTATTCCCTTTGAAATTAAAATATCTGGAATAGTGATCTGGCACCTTTCGCTTGCGCATCAGTATTAAGCAACCAGACCGTCAGAATCAGACCAAATTACACCCTCGGATCAGGAAAAATTTCAGGAACATTTACATGTACTTGGAATTTCGGATCGTGGCCCACTGACCGTTGAACTGAAAGTGGCCCGCCACGTGCGATCTGGGAATCCGATCGAGTCGAAAATGTAATCCCTCATAGATCCATGTGTGGTGAGCTTAAGTCTGACGTTTGGCTCAAGGAGGGCCACCAGAACCTCTCTTTTGAGCTAGAAAAGTGACGAAATACCTATATTAGCAGTAACCTTTGAGCAGGAGTCTATTTCGGTGAGTTTTGAGACTATATAAGGACCTTAAACCCTCTCTCATGGCAGCCATACGAATTTGGATTTGAGAGAGGGAAAAGAGAGAGAAAGTGAGGGAGAAGTGGGAGAATCTCCCTGCCGTCATTCCCTGCCACCACACGGGCTGCACCATCCCTTTCTCATCGCTTTCCCGGCGATTCCAGCCCCGTTTCTAGGTAAGAAACCCTAACCCTAATCTGTTTTAGGGTTGTATAGGTTGTAGGTTATGAGATAGCTAACCTATTTCATTCTCTAGGTTGCCAAACTCCCGTATACGGAAGCTTAGCGAACCTATCAACTCCGTTACGATTCTACGACAAAAGGTGCGGACTTTAGGTGCATAGGTTAGGGTTTTCAACGCTTTCAATGTCAGATAATGATAGATTCATGATCTGCATGCAATTGCACATGTACAAAGTGCTTTCCGTTTCCTGTTCGATTAACGTTGTAGAATATGGAATTTCACATACTCTAGGTATACGTAGAAATACCGTATACATATTTTTTTTGGAGAAATGTTTGACATGTTTATTTAATGTATGATTATACTATATATGGATAAAATACTATTTTGGCGAAAGGAATTGCCGTAATACTTGTTCACTTGTAAATGCTATGTATGTTGAAATTGCGTATTCTAGAAAATACTGTATACGTATAAATTTTGGATATGTATTTATCATGATTATTTGCTGTAGTAATATATTATACATAGATAAAATACTTGCTTGGCTAAAGGATAGCCCTAATACATGTTTTGTTAACATGCACCATGTATGTTGTAATAGTGTATTCTAAGTGTTTGTGAAAGTGGCTGAATGAGTATAGAATTCTCATTCGTGCTCGCCATGACTAATTGTCATGGATTCATGATTGATGTATTGGCGATACCCCCTTTGACGAAAGGATTTGCCCTAAGTCACGCCACGGCCAATATACACTATGTATGCTAAAATGTGTGGCCCAAGTGTTTGTGGAAATGACTGAATGGATATGGAACTTGGATCCCTGCTTGCCATTACTATCCGTCGTGGGTGTACGCGTGTTATGATTGGGGCAACTCCCCAGTGAAAGGATTTGGCCTAATGCCTATGTGATCGACATATGTCGTGTATGTTGATGTATGTTTGTTTAAGTGTTTCTTGAAATGTCTGAATGAGTAGTAGTTTAGCAAATTGTAAAGTATATTGAGATATGATCTCAACCTTTTTTTACTATGTGTATGATCTCCTCTGATAGTTGTGTGATTAGGATTTGAACATGTACAAACTCATGCTTGTGTTGTGATTCATAACATGCTCAACTGTTTTATGATTTTAACTATGTAATGCATATGTTTAAATTTATATTTATGTTGTATGATCCGTCATGGGTGATGGGGGAGCGGAGCAACGAGTGCGTGCAACAGCCCTGGCAGCCCTAAACGGATAATACCAGACTGATTGTATGATTTGAATCCTGATCCATTACTGCTTTATATCTCTGTAATTGATTGTGTTTGGGGCTATGATTATAGTCCAGGCAATCGGTAACGAGATTGAACTCGTGGCTGAGATTCATTTGCCACGTGGGATGTGTTCGACGAACTCGAGTCGTGCGTTGCCTGTCGGCAGTGGCTAGGCCACACGAAGTTGTTTATGCACTTCATGTCGTGCAGCTCAACGGGCGATCGTGCTAGTCGAGCTCGTCAAGTAACCCGATCTGTCTTATGCATGTTCACCCTGTTTGGACGCTACTGCTTGAACCTAGGGTACCAAACTTACCAGTGGCGATTCCCGTTTAACCATGGTACCTAGATCCGCTAAGTCGCGTGAGCCGGACATGGTGGTATGGGACACCGTGGTCGAACTGTCCGCCTACGCTGGGGCCATGTGCCTCCCCGTAGTGACCATTGCGCAACTAACTCGTGAGCCGAATACGGTGGTATGGGACACTGTATTCGAGCTGTCGATACTTCGGCGAGAGCCGAGTACGGTGAGATCTGTGCTCGTGCTGACGGGCGACGAGTCCTCCGTGGTATCATCGAGTACACTCCAAGGGTCTGTGATTGGCCACGAGTCTTTCACAGCAACTAGAGTGTGAGTTGAGCCGAGTATGGTGAGACCTGTACTTGAGCTGACGGCTAGTGATTGAGCCGAGTACGGTGAGACCTGTACTCGAGCTGACGGCCAGCAATTGAGCCGCATACGGTGAGATCTGTATCCGCGCTGACGGGTGACGAGCCCTTTGCGATGCCTTCACTAAGCTCTCAAACCATAATATCGTATGAGATTAACTAGGATTGACGACCCTAGAATGGATCATGTTTGGGAATGATACAAGGGAGGTACCTTAGTTTCCCAATACTGCTGTTTGAAATGGACTAATAAAAACTTGGTAATCATGAGCATCATCGCACCGCATGTGCTTTGTAGATGTGGCGCACTGAGGGAGTAAGCATTCGCGAACGTAAGATGATGTCGCTTGAGGGTGGTTTGGCAAGGGCATACAGCATCATGTCATTTCATTTTCGCACTTAACAAGAGTAGTTAGAAATGTTTGATTTGTACTGCTTTATCATTACTGCTTGATTGAATTGATAACATGTTAACCTATGCTTTACTGTTCCACTGAGTTGATCACTCACTCCCACGTTACGGGACGGTGTTCCGAACACCACCAGATTTGTTGAGTTTCAGGTGATGGCGATGCTTATGAAGCAGAGCCGGACTTCTATGATGTGGAGGAGGAGTTCTCCTACATGTAACTTTCTGACAGGCCAATGAAGATCTGGTATTGTATTGACGGGGTTATGGTTCTTGGGATAGAAGGCATTACACTTCCTCAAATTTGGTAAATTTTAGAGCTGCACTTGTATTATTTAACCTGGTAATGTTATCACACTCTGGAGACTCATCATAAGTTATATATTTTATCTATCTATCACAGTCTTCCGCTTGCAAACTTAACTGTCTCTGGAGTATGATATGCTGTTTTGGCTTAATCTCACTCATGTTCAATTCACGAATACAGTCAACATTCAATCATCATTCATTTTGTTGCATAAGTGATGTTCTGGAACTCGGGAGTTGAGTTTATGCTCGACCCCCGATTTTCAGGGCGTTACACTCTCCCTCTCCCTCTCCCTCTCCCTCTCTCAATCTCCCTTGATCTCCCTCGATCTCCCTCCCTCGATCTCCCTCTCCCGATCTCAACCCTCTCTCTCGATCTCCCTCTCCCGATCTCAACCCACTCTCTCGATCTCCCTCTCCCAATCTCAACCCTCTCTCCCGATCTCAACCCTCTCTCTCGATCTCCCTCTCACTCTCCCTCCCTCTCCCTCGATCTCCCTCTCCCTCTTCCGATATCAACCCTCTCTCTTTGGATCTCCCTCTCACTCTCCCTCCCTCTCTCGATCTCCCTCTCCCTGGTTCAGACAGGTACATCAGCGTGCAGACAGGTATTATTGGTCATTTCTTTCAACCGTACATTTTTTTTGTTGGAGTAGTGATTGATACAGTTGCTCTGGAAATGATGAAATGAATGTTTTTATTTTTTCCATGGGAAGCTTCTTGTGTTGATCCTCTGATATATGTATGTATCGACCTGTCAGTGGGTGTATGGATGTTGAGTACTCAGGCGCATGCACTATATGTTTTCAGAGAAGAACTTTGATACTCTGGCAGAGTGTGATGGTTGATACTCATGCACTAATTAGAAATTACTTTAAAACTGCATACGCGGCAATACATCATTCAAATTAAATCATAGAAATTATGGTTAGGTGGGTTCCTTATGGCACAGCTGGTAGTTGGAATGTGTTTCCACATTGAGGTTTCATGGTTCTAATCATATTACATTTTAAAAAATAGAAATCATGATCAAGTTTAGATGTATCATGAACTAAAGATCAAGGGCTTGTTTGGATTGGCAATTATATTAATGTGTTGTGAGTGAATAATGATTACAATTACCACTATAATTAATAGGAAGTAAAATAAGGTATTTAACTGTACATTATACCACTCTCTCAAGTCCACTTCTAACTATAAAATGCAGGTAAACCATTGCAATGGGAGTATACAAGTGTGGTGTGTGTGTGTGTGTGTGTGTGTGTGTGTGTGTGTATTTAACCTACCAAATTTCATATAAGCAGAGGAAAATTACAAAGACCGATTTCGGGGCTCCCCTGGAAAAAAGGACCAAGGGAGACCTATCATATGACAAAGGAAAAGAAAAGACAAACTAGGAAGCGCCAAAACAACACGCTAAGAAGAACACCCACAGCTGAACTACCTTTCTCTAATCGAACCCAGACCCACCTTGTCAAGGAAGAGGAGACCGCAGATGGTGGACGAGAGATCAAAGAACCGGTCATACGAGGATGAGGACTGACTCTCGTTGCCCTGGCGTGCCAAAGCATCCGCAGGGGCATTCCCTTCCCTAAAAATATGAGTGAATTCAATACGACCTCTGCTCTTCAAGAGCATAATCCGCCCCAGCCAATAACTCCACTTCCAGTTTATTTGGCTAATCCTGGTCAACATCTTCACCACTTGCAAGGAGTCGGATTCCAGGATGATATGCCAAAACCCCTTTGACAGGACAAGGAGTAAGCCCTCGAACACTGCTCGCAACTCGGCATAGGAGTTAGAACTAAGGCCATAGCCAGAAGAACAAGTGCAAGTGAACTAGCCCTTAGTGTCCTTGCAGATTCCACCTCCACCAGCTAGACCCGGGTTACCTCTGGAAGACCCGTCAACATTCATTTTCACCCAGTTAAAACATGGCCTGATCCACCTGACTACCTCAACGTACTTTGAGATGTTAGCCGCACTTAGGAAGGTCGAGTCGTGGACTAGTGTCAGCTGCGCACCTCTGGACGCTGATCCCTTCTTGAGGGCGTTGTCTAGGGAGTTAAGAATGGTAGACGTCCACCAAAATACTCTCCCCATCAACACTCTCAGAGAAACCATCTTCCCCTCAAACCGAGCAACGTTTCTCACTTTCCAAAGCTCCCATAACAGACAACCAAGGATGAGCTTGTCGATCAGTGAGGCGCTTCTTGAACCTGCTATGGCAGCCCACCATTAAGCCAATCTAGATTCCACTGAAAACACTGACTGGACGCTGATATGAAACCGTGACCCCAAGCTATTCAGGCTAGTTTGGCCAACTCGCTGTCTAGAAAAATGTGATGGATGGACTCCACCGATGCACCACCATCACTATGAAGCGAGCGGCAATCGCATCTTGACGCTAGCTGAATTCCCCGAGTCTGAATTAACTCATCCACCGGAATGGCTCCGTTTAACAGTCTCCAGAGGAAAACAGAAATCTTAGGAGGCATCTTAGCATGCCACACCCAGCCAGGCCAATCCTTTCTAACGCTGCTGACTCTATTGACAGACTAAACCGAGCTTACCGAGAATCTTCCAGACGAGGTGACAGGCCAGACTGGAACCTCTGGGCCATCTGAAATACAGAATCCCGGCTGAAAAATATAATCAATTGCATCTTGAGGTAAATAGCAAAAGACCACAGAGGGAGGAAGAGGGTCGTTAGTTCCTAGAAGGCTATTGACCTGTAAATTTAGTAGTTGTGCGGGAATTGGGGCCAAAGCCAGGCTCGGAAGAGGGCCCAGTCCCGTCCAATTTACACTTCAAAGATTGCAATTACTAGCACTGAGTCTCCACTGCACCACAAAGTCGACTAGGGGAAAGAGATTCTTTAATTTTTTCCACATTAGCGACTGAGCACTATAGGGTCTCACATTGGTTTGCTCCATCAAATCCGCTCTATATTTTGCAACCATGAAAGTAGCCCACATGGATGAACTTGCTTGGAAATGGATGGTCCATGCCATCTTGATGCGAAAAGCTTTCATGGATTCCGATAACTTCCAAATTCCCAGACCACCTTCCATCTTGATGCAGGATATACCCTTCCAACTACGTCAACGTAGTTTCTTTTTACCTTCAGCCCATCCCCATAGAAAGTCAACAAAACGCCTTTCGAGGTAGACAAAATTTGGGCAGGGATGTGAGTGGCAGCGAGAGTGTTAATCGGGATGCTACCGAGAACATGGTTAAGTAAGACAAGTCTTCCTGCTTGAGACAGACATCTGGCCTACCATCCGTTTATACGACCTTCTATTTTTTCGAGAAGAGGTTGGAAGTTTTTGGTCATTACTCTACCAACTACCAACGGAACTCCAAGATAGACGAGGTGAGTAGCCGCCTTCGAGATCCCCAACAAACTCTCAGTTGCTCTGACTCTGGACGGTGTGAGCTTTGAAGAAGTGAAAAAGAAGCTCTTTCGACAGAGGGTCTTGACCCGAGGACGCTTGATACTCGTCAAGGAAAGCCTTCAACTTTCAAAGGGAGGCTTACCTCCGTTAACGAACAAAAGGGTGTCGTCAGCATACAACAGGGGGGAGACCCGAAATCAGGCTCTGGCCACCCCGAAGGGCTGGCATAAACCGCGGTCTAGCAAGCTTGTTAAATCCCTACTCATGACTTTAGAAGTTATAATAAACAGGCTGGGGGAGAGAGGGTCTCCATACCGAAGACCTCTTGAGGACTTGAAGAAACCCGCCGAGGTACCGTTTAATACGACTGAGAACTAAACATTTTCCCAACAAGCCTTAATCATTTGGATCCACCTAGAACTGAAGCCAAAACAGAGCAAAATCTGCTTGAGGAAAGGCCACTCCACCCTGTCGTATGCCTTCTCCATATCGAGCTTGATCACCATATTTCCTCTGCGAACCTTTCTATTGATGTCTCTAAATAGCTCTTGAGCTAATGCAATGCTTTTCGAGATAGGCCTCCCTTGAATAAAAGCCCCCTGCTCTGGCGAGATGATGGATGGGAGCACTCGACTCAGCCTAGCTGCAATAACATTCGCCATGATTTTATATAGGCAATTACATAGACTGATCGGGCGAAAATCAGCGAATTTAGATGGGGAGGCTGATTTAGGAATGAGGCAAATGAGGGAGGCTGACATAACCCTTGGGAGATTTCCACCTTGGAAGAGAAAGGTGGCTGGCTTGAGCAAGTCTCTACCCACAACCTCCCAGCAGGCCGAGAAAAAACCACCAAAGAAACCATCTGGACCCGAGGCCCCATCAATTGGATGGCCTTAACCGCCGCATGGACCTCAGCAAGGGAAGGAAGGGAGAGCAACTTCTTGTTTTCCTCCTGCGAGACAAGGGAAGGGATGACATCGAGATATTTGACTGATTTGCACACCTGCCTGACATGAAGAGATTGGAGAAATAGCGGACAACTTCTTCTCTAATTTGTGCTTGATCCGTGAGAACCTGACCAGACTGCAGCGTAATACTATGAATTCCAGTTTTTCTGTGTCTTGCCGATGACGTTGTATGGAAGAAACTGGTATTTCTATCACCCTCTTCCAGCCAATAGATCCTAGACTTCTGCTTCTAGTAAATCTCCTGGCATAATTCTTTTTTCCGCAGGTTCTCGGCCACGTCTATGAGCATTTTCTGTAACTCCTCATCTGAAGCGGGGTTCCCAGTAGAAGTTTGCTGAATTTCTAACTCGGCAGCCCCCAGCGCCTCCTCGGCCAGCTTAACCTAGTTGAAAATATCACCAAAATATTCTTTTTTCCAAATTTGTAATGCCTGTTTCACAGATTTTAATTTGACTAGTACATTCATAATAGGATGGTTAGAGTCGACCTGAGTCCACGCCGATGTGATTAGAGGCAAGAACGAATTGTCCTGGGTCCACATTCGCTGAAATTTGAAAGGCTTCAGACCACAGAACAACTAATGAGGGCTATAAAGAAGAAGAGGTACGTGGTCTGAAGAAATCCGCGGGAGATGGTGCACCTTGAAGAGGGGAAAAGCAGTGGTCCAGCTGGCATTGAGAAGCACCCTGTCCAAGCGCGCCCAAACGCGATTTACGCCAACCTGATTGTTACTCCATGTGAAACGGCTACCCAAAAATCCCGCATCCAATAGGCCAGCTGAATTTATTGCTACGACAAAGTCAGAAGCACTCGCTCTATCGAAATTTGTGCGACTTCTACGTTCGGAGGCTTTAATAACCACGTTAAAATCGCTGCATATCGCCCACGGGCCCTGCATAGCATAAGAAGTTTGAGCAAGATCTTCCTATAGCTCTCTTCTGACAATCCTAGCACAACTCTCGTACACAACGACAATATGAATGGAGGGTTGGTTATTCTGTCCCAGAATCGCTATGGTAATAAGCTGATTGGTCGCCTTCACTACAGAATAAGTAATCTGGTCTCGAAAAAAGACCCAGATCTTGCCTCCTTCCTCAGCATTAGAATAGGAGTTGTGGAAGCCGAGAGTTAGGCCCACACCCACTCTCCTCTCATCCCGATGCATCGACTCCAGAATGGCCACAATCCGTGGATTATGTTCCCGAATTAATCTTTTGCAAGTCCTAATAGAAGGTTATTTTTCAATCCCATGGACATTCCATACCAAGGTCTTATTCATCTATTACACAGCCTGAGTTGACAGCCCTTCTCTTGAGTCTACGCAATCTCGATTCCCAATCTCCTTTGGAGTAGAGTATTCTCAGTGTTCTAAGTTTTGACATTTTTTATTTCTCCTGCTGAATGGTAACTGAAAGAGCTTTGTCTGCATTGTTTGTTTCCCCTATTAGCTGCTGTCCTGGGTGGATCTCTGTTGTTGCAATTCAATCTTCCTGTCTCAGGGTCCGAGTTATTGGGTCTTCACTGCACCTGATAGTTAGCAGTTCTAGGTGGATGCTCGGAGGCGGAGTACGAGCAATGTCTGGACTGGGTGGGTCTGCTTCTGGTCTAGCAAATGCTGTAAAATAAGGACTAAGATCAACTTCCAGTCTGGTTCTTAGAGGAGGGTTGATCAGCTCTTTGATGACATTGTGTTGCATATCATCTACACCTAGCACTACAAGAAATATCACCTTTACCGACGAAAATTTTCATCACTAAAAGCCAAATTTTTCGTAGTTAAAATGTTTTAGTGACGAAAAATTTCGTCGCTAAATTCATCGGTAAAAGACAGGCGCAAAAGGTTTTTATGGACGAAAATTTTTAATCATCAGCAAAGGCAAGCTTTTTAGCGACGAATTCTTTCGTCGCTAAAAAAACTTTTACCGACGAATTGTTCGTCGCTAAAAACTTTTACAAAACTTTTAGCGACGAACATCTTCGTCGCTAAAAAATAAATGTTAAACTTTTAGTGGCGATAGTTTTCGTCGCTAAAAAAAATTACAAAACTTTTAGCGACGAACATTTTCATAGCTAAAAAATAAATGTTAAACTTTTAGCGACGGTGATTTTCGTCGCTAAAAATAATTACGAAACTTTTAGCGACAAACATTTTCGTCACTAAAAAATAAATGTTAAACTTTTAGCGAAGACAGTTTTCGTCGCTAAAAATAATTACAAAACCTAAAAAATAAATGTTACACGTTTAGCGGCGATAGTTTTCGTCGCTAAAAATAATTACCAAACTTTTAGTGATGAATATTTTCATTGCTAAAAAATAAATGTTAAACTTTTAGCGATGATAGTTTTCGTCGCTAAAAATAATTACAAAACTTTTAGTGACGAACATTTTCATTGTTAAAAAATACGTTAAAAAAGCTTTTACCGACGAAATTTTCGTAGGTAAAAATATTTACAAAACTTTTACCTACGAATATTTTCGTAGGTAAAAGTCTCTTGTTTTTTAAAATATTCCAGCACAAAATTCCTGATATACACCTATTACAATATATTTCATCATATTCATCCTGGTATACACCTGTTATATAATATATTTCATGATATTCACATTCACATCCATCTAAACCCAAACTGGTAAATCCATCCAAACATAAACTACATTCATCCAAACAGAAACAATCTTATCCACATCACATTCATTCACACATAAATACATATAAAAGCTTAACATCATAAACAAAAATACAAAAACTCACAAAGATGATGTGACAGGGGGTACCTGAACATGCAAAGAAATGTTAAAAGTAAAATTACCTTAGAAATAGGTGCTCTTTATGATAAACTCAATAACTATAACAGAATAAAGTGTGCTGCATATCATTCATCAAACAATAAGAGAGCCAAGGTAGTGGCCAAAAAATATAGATATCATACTAATCCTTCTCCACTATTAAGATTACAGTAAAAATAGAAACATTTAGAATATCAGAATTGCGTGAAAATTACATGTATATGATAACTCCAATACAAACCCGCCAACAAAAAAAAAGGCCAAAAAATGTAGAGTTGAGTCCATTTGGGGTATGTAAAAACTCATTCCTAACAAAATGAAAATATGCAAACAGGATAACGGTGAACCACAAAGATCACCTTTTTTGAAGACTTTGATGTGAACCATTGGAATGATGGTGATTGGTATTGAGTTACTACATCATCACCAACAAGCTAATTAAAAAACCATAAAACTCACAAATTTCAACAATTGTCTTTCTGTAATCGTTAAAATGAGAGAAATTTCTTTACCATCTAGATCAGGATCGCTTTTCTTGGGTGAAGGCTTACTTTTCTGGAAAATAATCAATCCATCAGCAAGTTAGAATATTTATACAAAACTTACAAAGAACATTGCATATAACTTAGTAAAAAAAAAATCACACACGTACAACTATTAATATATCCAAACCTTCCAACAATGGAGGTCCCAAATTCTCCAGTTCTGTAGAGATAGGAAAGTTAGGTATCAATCCAGGTTTATTCTTATCAATGAATAAAGAACCATGTGCAATAGTCCATTCTACTTTATCGTAATTGACTTGAGCAAACTTTCTCAGGGTGCTATGAAAGAATGAAGTTTAACATATTCTTCACCATTTAGCTGCAGTAGCAA
>JAJHSJ010001432.1:0-60120 GCA_021015155.1 Magnolia officinalis | reverse complement strand
GTTAGTAATTCGCTACATTATTTGTTGGATTAGTTAAGAAGAATTGTGAATTTGAATTGTGACGACCAGTCCTCGTGGGATTCGACTCGATCTTACCGAGTTTATTACTACATCACAACCCTATACTTGGGGAGTGAACAAGTTTTGGCGCCGTTGCCGGGGACTGTTTCGTTCCAAATTGAATTTAGGATTCTCTCTTATCATAATTCATAGCCTAGGATTTTACTAACTTAGAGTTCTTTTTCTTTATTTTAGAAATTAACCTATTTCGGTTTTTGTAGGGTCCTGAGATAAACTTCTAATTTGGTAATCCCTTTCTAAATTCTTTACTTTTTCTAATTTTTATTTTTAGAATTAAGTTTTTACTTTTTAGAAATTTTCTAATTCTAGAATTTCTTTCCTTTTTAGATTTTCTATTTTTAGATTTGGATTCTTCTCTTAAGTAACTTTCTATTTTCTATTTTTAGAAATTTCTTTTTCCTTTTTAGAAACTTACTTAGCTTTTTATTTTTAGTAACTTTCTAATTCTAGGATTTCTTTCCTATTTAGAAACTAACTCTTCTTTTTATTTTTTAGAAACTTTTTTTTAGGAAACTTGATTTGATTTTGTTTCTATTTTCAGGAATTGAGGAAGAAAGCTACTAAATGAAGGAGGAGCTTCTTAAATCTTCTGACACCAATCATCTCCTTTTTCGGGTTCTTTCTTCCCATTATTATTTACATGGTCTTAACTTGTTTAGAATATCATAGTTTCTAGTTCTAGTTTTCTTTCTCTTAGGTTGTCACTTAGTTTATGCTAGGACGTAGATCTCTAGATATAGAACTAGCATCTTGTGATCCTGAAATAGAAAGAACATTCCATAGAAGATTGAGAGACATCCCAGTTGAAATGGCGAACGAGAATGAAGTTAAAGCGCTTAGGGATTATTCAGCCCCTGTCCAGCTTAATGCACCTTCATGCATAGTGTTGCCAGCCACAACGGCAGCACACTTTGAACTTAAACCTGGGGTCATACAATTGTTGCCCTCTTTCTACGGTTTAGACAAGGAGGACCCATATCATCATGTGAAAGAGTTCCTAGACATTTGCTCTACCTTTCGGTTCCAAAACTTCTCAGATGAATCAATCCGTTTACGCCTTTTTCCTTTTTCTTTAAAGGATAAGGCAAAAGCATGGATGAATTCTCTAAAAGTTGGGTCTATCACTACATGGGACCAACTGTCTAGGAAGTTCTTAAACAAGTTCTTCCCTGTTCACAAAACTAATGCCCTCCGTAGAGAAATCACTAACTTCACACAAAAAGAGGGCGAGCACTTTCATGAATGTTGGGAAAGATGGAAGGACTTGCTTCTTAAATGTCCACACCACGGTTTTGAGAAGTGGCAACAAGTGCAATACTTTTATGACGGTTTGACACCCCAAAATCGTCGCATGGTTGACGCCACTAATGGAGGGTCCTTCATGACCAAAAGCGATACCGAAGCGTGGAAATTCTTTGAAACCTGTGTGAAAACTCCCAGCAATGGGACTATTTAGATAGAGGTGAAAGAAGTCCTCAACCACAAAAGAAAGGTGGTATATATATAGGAGTCACGCCTGATCTCTATGCCAAGATTGATGGCCTGACAAAGAAGGTTGACGCTCTGATGTTGCATAATGGACCTCCACAAAACAACTCAAGCCGAGGCTGTGCCATATGTTCTAATCCCTGCCCATCCTACGCAATGTCTGCCCATCTGGTGCAACATTTCCAGAATTCCTCTCTGAACAAGTTCATGCTTTGAAACACCTTTCAGAAACCTGAGAATGATCCTTACTCGAACACATACAACTCAGGTGGGCTAGACATCCAAATTTTCTTGGGCAAAGGGACCACAACAAGGAGGACCATCTGGAAATCCTCCTATGCAACCTCAGCAGTTTCCGCAATATCAACAACTGCCTGCACAATCAAGGAAACCATCTCTTGAGGATACACTCCATCTTTTTATGCAGAGCTCTCTCCAATTCCAAAAAGACACCCAACAAACCTTACTAGCCAACCAGCAAAGCTTACATGCAAATGCGCAATCCATTGCTAAGCTGGAAGTACAATTGGGTCAACTAGCTACCGCATTGAATGAGAGAGAGAAAGGTAAGTTTCCTGGCCAACCTGTGGCCAATCCAAAGGGACAGTATGAGATTGGCTCTAATTCCAATCAAGGGCAATACCATGGGTAAGCCAAATCGATCATTACCCTTAGGTCAGGCAAACAGATTGACAACAGAATAGAGATGCCTAGGGATGAATCAAATTCTAAAACAGAAGATCAAGATGAAGCAGAGAGTCACACCAATGCATCCAAAGTCCAAAAGTTTTCTAACTCTCCAAGAACCACGGATGTGCCACCTTACGTGCCCAAAGCACCCTTTCCTCAACATCTGGCACCAATAAAGAAAAGAAATAACTTTGATGAAATCTTGAATGTGTTAAAAAAAGTGCAAGTCAACATCTCGTTGCTTGACGCTATCAAGCAAGTCCCTGCTTGTGCTAAGTTTCTTAAAGATTTATGTACTCAAAAGCGTAAGCAGAATGTTCATAAGAAAGTCTTCCTTGCAGAGCAGCTCAGGGTCCATGATTCAAATAAACACCCCTCCTAAATTTAGGGATCAAGGAGCTCCCACCATCTCTTGCGGCATAGTAGATCATAAAAATCGGGAAGGCATTACTTGATTTAGGGGCGAGCGTGAATTTGTCACCAATATTCGGTTATGAGCAGCTAGGTTTGGTGAGTTGACTTGGACTTGTGAGTTGAAACCGACTAAAATAACATTACAACTAGCTGATAGATCTGTCAAGGTGCCCCGGGGTGTTATTGAAGATGTACTAATCCAGGTTGATAAATTTTATTTTCCAGTGGATTTCATAGTTATAGATACTCAGCCTGTTCAGAATCCTCATAGTCAGATCCCAGTCATTTGGGTCGTCCATTTTTGGCCACATCTAATGCTATTATAAATTGCAGGAATGAAGTTATGAAGTTGTCATTTGGTAACATGAATATTAAACTCAATGTCTTTAATGCAGGACAACAATCCGCAGATTTAGACGACATATTTGAAGTGGACATGATCGATAGTCTAGTGCAGGACTCCTTCCTCAAATCTTTTGAAGATCCACTTGAGACCTGCTTAGCACAACATGGCACGGATTTTGACATAGATAGTCCCATCCATGAAGTCAATGCACTGCTCGACTCTACTCCGATATTGGAGACTGAAAAATGGAGAGCGAAAGTGGAACCTCTTCATCCCTCTGAGACTCTTCCTGACAGCACAGTTTCTAACTCTGAGAAGGCAAAAGAGAACAGGTTGCTTAATGTTCTTCGAATATATAAGGCAGCAATTGAACGGAAGATAGCAAAAATACAAGGAGTGTGCCCCACTGTATGTAAGGATCATGCTGTGGAAATGTCACGTAAAATACAAAGGAAACATGATCCTAACATGGAAGAAGTTGTTCGAGCAGAAGTCCTTAAATTGTTTGATGATAGTGTCAATTACCTCATTTCAGATAGCACAGTTTATGGGAACTCGCATCACTTGTCTGGGATTGGTTAACCACAATGTTGAGGTAAGTTCTTTGGCAGACCCTGGTCTTAAAGATTAATGAATTCATGGTCCGTTTTTGTCTGGCTGAAGACGTTAAACTTAGCGCTCCTGGGGGGCAACCCAGCGTTTCATTTTATTTTCTTTTCCTAGTTAGTTAGTTCAATGTTTGTGGGTAACATTACTGCAAACCCTCACGAGACTACAACTCGTCCACTAGGGGTAACCTAGGGGTTTAAAGGCTTGTTGCATACACTAAATGCAATCGAGAGCACCTGTGAAAGTGGTATAGGTAGGATCTTTTATTTTACTGATTTCTCTCTTGTGCTGACCTACTTTTACGTTGATATTTTTGGGAAAGCCTCTTGATTCTTCATCCAGGTACTATCTTTCCCTCACTCCTCTTTTCTTTTCGTTGTCTCATCTACATCGCATGCTTATTTCTTTTACATTAAGGACAATGTAGATTTTAGGTTGGGGGTGGGAGATTAGGTTACCTAATCAGTTTTTTTTCTTGGTCTTGAGCAAAAATTTGTGAAATTTTTAATTATTATTATTTTTATTTTTTTTGGAATTTTGTTGAATTCAAAGTGATTTTGAAGGATAGTTGTGATTTAGAAATTACAAAATACAGAATGTGAGTAATTTATGACTCTTGGATTCGGTTGTCTGGCAGATTTCACACTTAAGTTTGAATTGTTAATCCATGATTATAAGTTGTAAACATTGATTGAGCCAGGATTGCACATATCAGATCTCACTTACACATTAAGTTTTCAGTTCGATATTAAATGGTAACTTGGTAATCACTAAGCATGAAAGGAACCAGCCTGAAAAACAAAATTTTTAGCATCAGTCTATAAAGAAGAATTGAAAGAATAAGTCGCATAATCTGCATCATAGGTTTGCTCCCTATAGATGAAGATTCGATTCCCCATAGTTGACATGAGAAAAGATTTAGGCGACAAGTTTTCACCATAGGTTTGCTCCCTATAGGTGCAGATTTGATTCTCCTCCTTGGCGTACTGTTCATAAAGAAAATAAAAAAAAAATGGTAGAATGAAAGGTTAATCTGTAAGGCAAGTGTTGGTTTCAGTTTTGGGTGACATGAGCTCCGTTGTTAATTACCAATGATATCATGAAATTGACAATTGAATCTCTTAATGGTTGAAAGCTGAGATGACACTATACACTCATGAAACTCAATGTTTTAGAATTATTCTAATTCATGGTTTAATAGTTTGAACTTGTTTATGAAATTTACAGTGAACTTGATTCCAGGAGAAAATTCCACTTACCATGCATGAATCGTAGAATGATCACATCTCGACTATCTGTTCACAAGTCACTTGAGTTTACAGGAATTGTCTTTTATTTCTAAAATTATTTTTCGCATGTTTTGCTCGAGACTAGCAAAATATTGGTTGGGGGTTGTGATGAGGGTCAAATATTGCATATTAGACCCCAGTTATTGCACGATTTTATGTAAATCATAACGCCTAATGTCATAATTTAATTGTGTTTTGTCGCAGGATGAAATAAAAGCGTGGATTGAAAAAATGATATTAAAAGCGTGAATTTGACGCTCCGAAATTACCAGAGCTCGGGATGAACTCCAAAAAACCAATAATGAAGAATTTACACGCTGGGGATCCGAGGAAATCAAGCCGTTCACATTAAAGAGGCCCGAAACTGGTAAAAATTGCAAGATCATAGGTTTCCCACCGTCCGATTGGCTCGAAACTCCATACATGTGATGAAGGCTATAAATTAACCGTACATATTAAATTTCATCTACTGAAGATCTCAGGAAGTGGGCCAACGGACAGATCAGCCCATTAAATCTCCAATTTGAGGCCCACCTGATATCTGGAACTGCCTAAATTTTAGTCCCAATGGTTTAATTAAGATGGGAAAAAGGATGGACGGTGCAGATTTCTCATAAACATTATAGTGGACCCCACACGGTGGAGGGTGTACACCATGCACAGGTAGGCCGCCATGCACCGGACCGACTAAAGCGGGTCAGCGAGCCGCTGACCCGCGCTCGACCATCTTCTCAAACCGAGAAGACGTAAACAGCGTCTTCCCGGTTGGATTTGGGTTTCGGTTGTGGGTCCACACCGTCCATCAAACCGCCAATCCGGACCGTCTATCAGCACTAAATTAAGGCTGTTATCAAGGCCTAGGCGGAAATATTCGAAGAAACAAAGAGACGAGAATCCTAGCTGTTTAAATGTTGGACGGACGAAAGAAAATAACATCATGTGGGTCTAATCAACAATAGATGAAAATCACATATTTCTGACCAGAATTCTGAGAAGAATACGGTGGACGGGCTGGATTTCTCAAAAGAACTATGGAGTGGGCCCCACCAGAACGGACAACGACCGCGTCCCCATTTTTGCGTCAGCGCGTAACCGGCCACTGACCAGTTTTGCGAAGAGTTGTGGGCCCCACCCATGGCCTGTACGGCCGATCCAATCCATCCATCTTGTAAAGGGTCGTGAATACTACAAATCCATGTTGAAACTTTGCAACCATGCGTGCACATGTGTGTGATACAGAGGCCACAAAAGGGCTGCCCTGCAACGTTCAAATCTGATCTTTCTGTGTTTTCTTCTCTGGGCCGCGTCAATGGACATTCAAAACCACCCATTCTTGACTGAAATTTCGTCCTGAATCCAATGGACGGGGTGGATTTTCCAGAAAATACTTCTGTGGGGCCCACCAATCATGGCTGCGAAAATTTCCATTCCATGTCCTGCTACAACTCTGCCACTGACTCCAGCCTTCCAGCAGCTATAAAAGAGGAGTCTTGGACGTGGGAAAGGCATTCAGAAGCAGGGAAGTCCAGATCTAGAGCAAGGGAGAGAAGAAAGAGAAGAAAGAGAAGAAAGAAGAGAGAGAGAAATTGGTTTGATTTCTTTTTTTATGAATTTTATTTATCCATCTGTTTAATGGATTTTATGGGTAACTAATCTCTCAGCTAGGGCTGAGATGAAGCCCCTAATTTGATTAACTCTTTTATTTGTTGAATTTACTTTAAACTTGATTGGTTGGTTTAAATTCTATACTTCTCCATCTATGAACTCGACCAAAGTATATAGATGGATGTTGTTTGGATGCTTATTCTAGGTGCTTGTGTCTGATCATGAACAAGTTTCCTATAGAGAAGAAACAGGGTGCTTTAATGAACTGAACATCCCATGTGCCCGACCAAGGACATGGGATATGTTATTCATGGCATTGCTTAAAGGAATTAGACATTCTGTATGCCCGATCAAGGACACAGATTGTGCTTTCTCTATATAAGTGGTATCAATCTAAATTAAGGTGAATCAACAGACAAATAAGGGTTAGGATAATTAGGGGTGGATTCAAAAGTCCTAGTGCTCTCTCTGATTGAATTTTCTTCCCTATTCTCAATAGTTATTTTTCATAAATTTGTGTTAGTAATTCGCTACATTATTTGTTGGATTAGTTAAGAAGAATTGTGAATTTGAAATGTGACGACCAGTCCTCGTGGGATTCGACCTCGATCTTACCTAGTTTATTACTACATCACAACCCTATACTTGGGGAGTGAACACCTGCCTGAGCGTAGGGGGCATTGATAGGCTAAGTTTGACCAGCTCGTGAATGGGTCCGCTATCGACGTGCCGGATAGGTATTGACAGACTATTAGTTAGGCAGATAGTGAGGTTTCTTACGCTCACTTGGACTGCATGCCTGGGAAAGAGGCAGTGCCATTTGGAGTGTATTAAACCCCGGTAATTATCCAGAATGAGAACTGTACTATTATTTGATGCTCTAGTGATGAACTGCATTGATATGTGGATTTGGATGAGGATTGGCATGCTTGATTTGCATCTCATATCACATGGTCTTGATATGGCCGATAACACTCATATCTTACACTACATAGCCTTGGTTCGGCTGATTGCATCCATGTACTCATCAGCATAATTCCGCATTATTCTGACATTGCATTCTAAGCATGCTCATATTACGCACACACTTACACCGCTCTCTATGTTTTCTATAAGCTTATGCACGATTGATGCGTGTAGGTGACATCAGGACACAGTTGTAGCTTCGCCGCAGTAGGAGCGTGCAGTCGAGCTTCACGAGTTTCCGTTATTATTATCTTGTATTTTCCTTTATACACATTGTACCTTAAAGTTTTTATTCATAGTGGATTTTGTGATGGTATTCTTGTGGTTATTGTTCATGGGTTATGCTTATGGTTATGCTTATACTTAACCAAAATCATGTTTGAAATCCTCCTTGTAGGATCCTAGGATCAGAACCTGGTGTATGGGTGCCAGAAGCCGAGAATGGGACACTATGGAAGCTGTCAATGCCGGATTCGGTGATCGGGAATTTTGTGAGCCCAGTTTCTGAGTTTGGGGTGTGACAGCATGGCCCACCAGATTTGGAGACATTATTACACATATCTTGCCCTATTTTGATTAGATTTTTGGGCTTAATTAGTGTACTCTTAAAGCCCACTTTAAATGTGTTTTTATTAGAACAATATTCATAGTTAATTATTGAGTTTCCTAGGCCCAATGTCTTGAAACTTTCTTGATAGGCCCCTGATCTTTGGGCCTATATTTAATACATTATTGTGACGGGCTTTATGGGACAAAATACTCAAGTAGCTGGGCCCTTGCTTGCCCATTAAATTAAACCCATACTTGGGCCAAGATGTGAGGCCCAACTCACTTATTTCAAACATAAGAATTACCCATATGGTTGGGATAATGGGCTGCCCTTTAGGCCCACCACAATGAGTGGACTCATGATCTTTATGGTTAGGCCCAAACCTTGCTTAAGGGCCCACCAAGCTGCCAAAGTATTGGGCTTAGTGTATGGCCCACTAGGCCATGGATTGCATAAGCCTTGGGCTTTGCTTTATATACGTGTAGGTAGCGGGCTACCTATTTGGGACCCAGTTGAGGTTGGATGTCCTCCTTAGTGGCCCTAAGGTAGGCCCATAGGGTTCCTATAGGTGGTTGAAGGCCCACCTTAGGCCCTTGATTAGGACCGCTTCTTCCTTGGGCTTTTATGACTATCTTAGCTTGTGGGCTACCCCAAAGTATTGGGCCCCCACTAGAAAACTTCTCCTTAGAGTACATGTTTATGTATCCAGATCTTCTCACTCCTATGGAAGGAGGAATATATTCGAGTAGCGTACTTACACCATTACGACCTATATGCATCATGTGTGTGAATGGATTGCATTGCGTGTGGTCATTGGGTTGGCATGATTGAGGGATGGAGTTTCTTCCCTTGTGCACATCGAGTGCTTGAAGCTACTACATGATCTGTATGCGTGACTCATGCATTGGCATCGCATTTCATGATGATACTGCCCTTGCTTCATCAAGGCCTTGCCTCTACAGGAAAATTTGTAGATGACTGTATGTGTAGACACCGAAAATGTTATTTGAGCATATTGGGTGCATAGGATGCCCATGGGTGAAATTCTTAAAACTTCCATGGTACCAAGAACAGACCCAATGCCATGACCGAGTGGAAACTATGAGCGCACGAGAGCCTTATACCATTAGGCCGTGAATCCCACTGTCGTGAAGTCAGTTGGGTAGGGGTGTGGCCTTACCCGCCTGGTGTAAGGAGGCATTGTTAAGCTGAGTCTGACTAGCTCGTAAATGGGTCTGCTGCTGTTGAGCCTTGTTGGTGATTAGTCATCCACAGGCGGGTAGTGAGGTCTCTTACGCTCGTTTGACTGTGTGGGTCTGGAAAGCGGCAATCATCCAGCAGTGTACTGGACCCCGGTGATTTCTTTATGATTGGAAATGTACTTGATACATGGATTTAGATATGAGCACTGTCATCACTTCGCATCGCATTTGCATCGGCTACATAAGCCCTTTTATGCATCTCCTTGGTATGGCGCCCAGTACTCATTGCATTGTATTTATGATAGGCCTCGGTAAGGCCAACGACATTGTCATTGATCATGTTTCCCTTCCTATATCTCCTATTATTTTTTTGTGCACCATTATCATACACCTTCACCACCCTCTAAGCTTTCTATAAGCTTATGCATGATTGATGCATGCAGGAGATCCTAGGCAGGCGACGTAACGATAGAGCTTGGATTAGAGTTGAGCTGAGGACTTCGGTGTTGCAGACTTTTCCCTTCCCTCTTTGTTTTATCTTATGTATGTCCTTTTGGATCTTTCGTAACTTGTAAAAGTTCAAATTTTTAGTGGATTTTGTGATGTGTCCCTTTGTTATTTTTGAGATGTTACTTGTTGTGATCTTGGGTATGCTCATATTGGAAATGGTTATACATTTATGCGAAATTCTCCTTGTGGAATCCCAAGATCGAAACTTGCCTCAGGAGCCGAGAATGGGGTACTACAGAAGCTGTTGCGGCCAGAACCGGCTATCGGGTTCCTTATGAGTCCGGTTACCAAGTCTGGGGCGTTACATTATGTTACTCCATGGGAGGACTTGGAGAAAGAATTTCGGTACCCAAAATATGTGGGAAAATTTTGAGATCCCTACCGGAACGTTTTGACTCCAAGGTCACCACCATTGAAGAGTGTAGGAATATAATAGAAATGAAAGTAGAAGAACTAGTAGGTTCCCTACAGACTTTTGAACTACACTTCAAACTACTCAGAAAATCTAATAATATTGTTCTCAAAGCCTCTAACACCATGAATACAATAGAGGAAAAAGATAGTGAGAATGAAGACGGAGATGAGGAAGTTGCCCTCTTACCTAAAAAATTTAAAAGATTCTTTAATAAGAACCGTGGAAGACCATACAATAACAAGGGAGCTCAACCGGACCACAAGCGCTAAACTAGCAAATCCAATAAGTCCAAAGAGCTTCAATGCTATAACTATAAAAAGTTTGGTCGGATCTCCATGGAATGCCCTACAAAGAAGTCCAAAGGAAAAGCTATGGCAGCCACTTGGGATGATACTAATGACTCAAATTCAGATTCAGATGAGTCAAGTAGTGATGGAGACACAAAATCACTGAAGATTCTCATGACCTCCACCACTATAGTCATTCCCAAAAATTTAGACGAGGAAGATGAACTTGATCTTGAGGAAATTAAAAGGGGAGAGGAACTAGAGTTAGAAGCATAAGTTTTGATAATCTAATCAAGAAAATTGAACTTCTAAAATTAAAAGTTAAAAAATTGAAAAGAAAAATCAAGAAACTAAAAATGGAAGTAAAATATTCTAATCAAATAACAGAACTAACCTGAAAATTTACTTAAAGCAATGAAAAATTTGAGAAACTTTTAGGCATGGGAAGAAAATCTAAAAATATGACAGGCCTAAGATATGAATTGGAATCCTCCTCTACCTCATCAATGATGACAAATTCAACTACTCCAAATCAAAAAAATTCAGTTGAATACCATCACTGTGGAAAGATAGGACACTATAAATGGGAATGTCCTATGGCCAAGAAATCTGATGTTACTTCCAAGACAAATCACAAGTCACATCTAAATCATTTGGAAGTCACTCAGAGAAATACTCCTCTGGCTCAAAGAAAATAGTTACCAAATGGGTAACACAAAACAAACACAAGTGCCCTGGAAATAACTCAGGCCCTTGTAACATCTGGTCTATGTAAATCAACAAGTTACCTTGACCCATCTTTTAATAAATTTGCCAATGGGTCAGGAACTTTAAAAAGGGGAGATGTTGATAAGTAAAAATGAGCAATAAAATTTTTTTAAAAAAATTTGATCAAGAAGTAAATCACAATTACTTAAAATTGTTTCTAGAACTTTAAAATGCATATTATATTTTAATCAATTTATAGACAAATTCTTGATTATTAATTTCCTAATCCATGGAGTTTGATAAAAGTACCTTCATGATAAACATCTCCATATAAAATAAGTATCATGCATAACTTTTGAAATGTCATGAATAATATGATACTTACCTTGAATCGGAAAAGGTTGATACACATACTACAATACTTATGACCTATTGATCAACCATTTCTAACAAAAGATTATTGGTTCATTTGAACTAAATTGGTATATCTGAGGATCATGCCTCCTATATAAGCATTAGAGTAGAACCAAAGGATTAAGCCTGATGCTTGATGTAATTGTTAAATATGAGGATTCTAGGCCTCTAAACATTTTGGTAATTTCATGATAAATTTTCACTCTCAATCATATCATGGAATCATATTTTTAGAATTGTGCGTAGTAGGAAAATTAGTTCTTAAAGATCTTTTGAGTTCCAAGAACACTTCAGTAACACCGAACTTACCTTCGGTGCTACCGAAATCGAGTCGTGTCAAGTTATTTAAATCCTTCATTGCTCAGTTCTACTAGACTATCTCTTGTTTCTTCCAAAGTTCGGTTGAAGGACTATGCAACCAAAATCAACAAAATCTGAGGTATCTCCTAGTACTTTCCATTTACATCTCAAAAATAAAAAATAAAAATAAAAACTAGAATTATTTGCCTTAAGTCTATCTTCTCTTCATAGGTCATCTATCATTTCACTTCATTTTGCATAATAGAATTATCCCCGTCTAGAGAAAAGTCGATCCAAGAAGAAACATGACATAAAAGAATCAAACAGAACTAGGCATAAACGCTAATCCTTCCATGCTCATTACTGCAAAAATTTTACAAAAGATTGTGTGCAAAAATGTCAATGAAAACTTGGCCCGATTAACCTTGTCTCATTACACACTATCTAGGGGTTTTTGTGTTGATTGCAATGGTGAAATAGTTAAATCACTTTATACTGCATATTAACTCTTATATAGATACCATTGTTTTCCAAAACAACCTACTAAATTACAAATACACAGAATCAAAAGAGGTTGTTTTGAAAGGAACTCATTATATGATCTATATGTGCGTATTTACTTGTATCTATAGGATACAAATATCATTTCAGATTAATTATTATTTTACTTGTACTTATTGTTTTAACCTATGATTTCAGCATAACATGGTCAAGAACAAAGGAAAGGAAGATGCAAAAGGAGAAACCTCATCTAGAAAAATCAGACCCTATACTACTTATCTGCACTCTAATGCCAGGGCAAAAGAATTTACCTTTGATCGATTTATTAGACCTAGTCTCATAGAGTCATACGAGATAGATATTTATTTAAGATTAATGGGGTGGGACAACGTCCTTTATTTAGGAGGAGAAATACAATATGACATTGTTTATCAATTTCTGAATTTTTGTCATAATATTTGAGATGATCCTCCGTCAATCAACATCAATTACATGAACCAAACCAAGGAGATCACTCCTTTGATGCTGGGACCACTTTTGGATCTTCCAGTCATACATATCTCACCAACTGATCGTTGCCTAAATGATCCAAGTGTCTAGAAAGAAGTGACCAGAACACTATGTGGTAAGTCAATGATATCCGGAATAGAAGAAACTACTTGTCCTCATTGCATTTGGACTCTACCATAAAAGTACTTCACGATATATGAGCACCAATGCATATCCTTGTGAAGTTTCTGGAAATATAATTTCACCTATTACTCTAAATACCCTATGTGATATCTATCAGAGAACTAAAATATGTCTACCCACTCTAATCTTGGGACAATTAATTCAAACTGTCAAAGGTATTCACCACACAAGTCTTCCCTTTCTAAGTATCATCTGCAAACTCTCCGAGTTTCTAGCACTGCCACCTATTTGTGATACAATCTATCCCATAGTGAATCTTACCAAGAAAATCTTACTCCAGTTAAAAATCATCGAAACTCATCAAGAATGACAAGGTGGAGAAGATGTTCAAGAAACTCCCATGGCCACTAGCTGGGACTCTTGTCGCACCCCAGTGCCTACACCAAGTCAATTATCAGTCAGCACTGGGCATCTTCTTCACCAAAACGATCCAGCTTGTCAACTTCTTGAAGGACAGTCAAATATAGAAGCTCGCCTCGGCAGTGCAAAAATCGACTTTCCGAAATTTAACTGCGTCATGACGCTCTTCAACATACTGGGGGGCACATCATTGAACTGCTTCTGACTCGTCGTTCTTATATCCCTCCATATGAAGGTGGATCGTCTAGATGATTTTCACTGTGTTACTGCTGAATCATAATACATTTTCTTTTTGGATATTTATGCTCTTAAGGGCTTCTTAGTTTCTGGATGATGGTTTATTCTACCCAATCTTAAGGTAGTAATTTTGATCAATTTATGGTATTATCTTTTCTGCTTATGTTAGATACTCTCTTTATGGTTATCTTTTCTATCTAACATATGATTTGACTGCTTATGATGATATATTTCTGTAAGTGCTATATTGTATAAAGCACACCATTGTTTGTCAAATTTCATTTGGACAAAACAGCTTGTGTTGTAGTCCGTCTGATGTGGAACAAGATGGAAAGTTCAAGATTAAGTACAAGTCATGAAGTTGGAAAGTGCAAGCTTAAGTACAAGTCATGAAGTTAAAAAGTGCAAGCTTAAGTACAAGTCATAAAGTTCGAAAGTTCAAGCTTAAGTACAAGTCATGAAGTTGGAAAGTTCCAGCTTAAGTACAAGTCATGAAGTTGGAAAGTTCAAGTACTATTACACTTCAAGTGGAAGATCAAGCTCCGCCTTCAATACACTTCAAGTAGAAGATCTATTATGCTCTATTTAAGATTCCAGAAGAAGAACAAGCTTTACACTTCAATGTCCAGTCTTCTCACGTATAAAAGACCCTAGAAAGACCTTAGACTTAGGTGCTTTCAAAAGACAAACTTATATGGGTTTTTATACTTTGATTAGGCTTAAGTTCGACTAGTCTAGGCCTTAGTTCGACTAGTCTAAGCTGTGGCTCAACCAATCTAAGATAATCTTCGACCAATCCAAGTTTAAAATCCAAAAAATGGATATTTCTGGTGCTTTTTCGACCAATTGAAGAGGGACCCTCGACCAGTTGAGGGTTGCTCGACTCAAAGTCCAGTAACTAAATTCTGGCACCCTCGACTAGTCGAAGCCCTTGCTCGACCAGTTGAACAGGGCCCTTGACCAGTCAAAGCATGGTTTTATCCGATCACGCCCAAAATTTGAAATTTCGTTAGATCTTAGATGAATTGAATGAGACTTTAGACGAGTCGAAGCAACAATATTTCTAACTATAAATAGAGGCCTTCTCTTAATCCAAAACTACTCATCCAAGCTAAGAAAAACCTTCACCAATAGAGAAAGAAGTCCCCACTATCTACAAGCTATTGCACGGTATTTTAATATTTTGTTTATATAGCTTTTTGTTTTTATTCCTTGATATCTTTTCATGAATCTTATTTTTTTTAAAAGAGAGTAATCACACTTCTTTGAGATCTGAGAAATTCAAACAAGTAGCCTTTGGTTTGAATTAATTTAAAATCAATCTAGAACCTAGAACCCTTGTTTGTGTTACTGGACATTGAACATTCTACTTCAAGCAAAGCAGTTCTACAGGCTACATCAAGAACGTCTTCAATGAGAAGATAAGTACATTTCTATTCTTTGTATTTTGGTTTCTTTGAGATAGCTAGAAAATCTCATGTGTTGGTTTTGACTGAGATATCCAGAAAATCTCAGTGTAGGGTTTTTATTTCTGATAAGCCCTTTAAAATCACAACTGTATCAGGTTTTAAGGTGACCCTGTGAAAACCTTGTTTATAGTGAAAGCCAATATCACATGGTTTGTGATTATTGGGAGTGGAGTAGGTGTGGTTGTTTGAGAACAGTTGGTGTACACACCGAACCACTATAATTCTTGGTGTTTGTGGTGAATGTTTTATTTTTGCATATGTGGTGAATGACTGTAATTTATTTATGCAAATGTGGTGAATGCTTGTAATAGATAACTCTATTGGATCTTGCTTTGGTTTGAGATTTTGATCCCTACGACTGTTCGTGAAATAAGGTTATCTTGCCTAAACTTTGTTTTGGGTGTAGGTTGTCCTACGAACTATGTTTGAATCAATTTTTCAATACTAGTGAGAGTTTATTTCCTGATTTACTTATTATTTCAACAAGTTTATTTTTATTTGGCATAGTCCTATTCACCCCTCTCCCCCCCTTTAGGACTATTAAGCTCGCCCTTTTTAAGTGGTATCAGAGCTAAGTTGCTCATTTTTTTTTATTAATTTCCTTTAGTTAGAAGATATAGAGCTTTAATTATGTCAAATTTCGATAGCTTGTCTATTACCAGGCCACCACCTTTTGATGGCTCTAACTATGTATACTGGAAAGCCGGAATGAGGATTTTTTTAAAATCCTTTGATGAAAGCGTGTGGCAAGCCACTATAACTAAATGGAAACCTCATATGTTTGAAGTTTTAGGCAGTGATGGAACTATATCTATGAAAGAAACGACATTCTATTTATGGACTACACCTCGGAAAAGTGAAAGCAGTGCAAATGCTAAGGCCTTAAAGGCCATAACTTCTACTCTATCACCTGATGAATTCAAAAGAATCATTTCATGTGATATAGTTAAACAAGCCTGGGATATTCTTGAAATGACACATAAAGGAACTACTATAGTCAAGAAATCTAAAGTTCAAATCCTCACTACAAAATTTGAGGAAATTCGTATAAAAGAAAATGAAACTTTCATAAACTTCTATACGAAATTAAATAATATAGTGAATTCCATGTGGGGTCTAGGAGATGAAATCCCAGAAAGCAAGGTCTGTGTTAAAATACCGTGATCTCTTCCAAAGAGATTTAATTCCAAAGTAATTGTTATTCAGGAATTAAGAGATACTGATCAAATGAAGGTTGAGGAGTCAGTTGATTCTCTCCAAACGTATGAGTTAAATTTTAAAGCTCCTAAAGGTAAGTACATTGCTCTTAAATCATTAAATCTATTTCAAAAGAAAATAATGTTAATTCTGATATTGAAGATACTGAAGATGATATGGATTTACTTGCTAAGAAATTTTACAGAATTTTCAAAAACAAGAAAAGATCAGATTTTCAAAAACCTTCTAACAAAAGAAAAGGAAAATCTAAATCTTGGAAATCGGTAAAGGACAGTCAATGTTTCAACTACCATGAATACGGGCACTTAGCGAATAAATGTCCTAAAAGGGAAAAGTAAAAAAGAAAGGGCATGTTGGCTACTTGAGATGAATCATCCGGCTCTGAAAGTTCTTCTGAATCTGATGAATCAGAACAGGAAAATTTAAATGACGTAAAAGCCCTAATGACTATATCTAGAGTCACCTCCTCGGATAGTTGTAACTTATCTGACTATGAAAATCTCAGGAGTGACCCTGAAATGAAAATGAAGATGATCTTCAAGACGCCTACAATGCCCTATACAGGGAAAGTTGCAAAATTGTTGTCAAACTGAAAATTCAAAGGGCAAAATATCTTAGACTAAAAGAAGAACTTAAAAACAATATTTTGGAAAAATCTCATCTTTTTTATTGTTTTGAAAAAATAAAAATTGATTTAAATTTCAAAAAGTCAGAGTTAGAAAAACTCAGAATTGAAAATGAGAATCTAAAACTCGAAGTTTCTTCTCTTTTGAGTTCTAAGGATAGTTGGAGATATGCCCATGGAAACCCTAAGCTGAAAAAACTATTAACCGCATCCAGAAAATGTGGCGATAAATCGGGTCTGGTTTATATCAAACATAGTTCACTAAAAAATAAAAATGCATCTCTTATATTTGTAAAGGGAGATTCCTCAAACTCAAAAGGTAAGAATTTAAGAAACTATAGTCAAAATGATTTCAAAAATCCAAAATCTTTTCAAGTTTCTAAGATTAATACTAATACTATCAGCTATAGAAATCAAAGATATAACAAACCTCCTTTACCTGAAAAAATAGTGGACTTACTCAAAGAGCTTCTAAAATCTAACTCAAATGGAATCGGAGTTAATAGAAAGGAAAGAAATTCCAACTCCCTAAAATGGAGAAAAACTAATGGAACTCCTAAACCTAGAACTATAATGAAATCGGTTCCAAAGGTTACATGTCTTGTTGCCCACACAGCCTTCAAAGCCACTAGCCATTCAAAATGGTACTTGGATAATGGATGTTCAAGACATATGATAGGTGACAAAGCAATATTCACCAACTTAAAGGAAGTAAATGACGGATCAGTTACTTTCGGTGATGGAAGCAATTGCAGAATCATAGGCCAATGTACTGTTCAACTCTCTAATCTTCCTCTTTTTGAGAATGTTTTGTATGATGAAAGTCTTAAACACAATCTCCTAAGTATTTCTCAAATCTGTGATAATAAACACAACATAAAATTTACAAATCACGGATGCAAGATTTCAAATGAGAAGGGTTGTGTAATATTAAATGGTCGTAGGACTTCTGAGAATTGTTGTATTATCAATGAATCATGCTCTTCTAACTTTTCATGTTACATTCTCCAAATGGACGAAATAGAACTATGGCATAAACGTCTTAGACATGTTAACTTTAGAAATCTTTATAGATTGAGCAAAAGAGATCTTATTCGTGGCCTACCCAAACTAAAAAAGGTAGAAAAGATATGTGGCGTATGTCAAATTGGCAAATAAAGTAGGAGTAGTCACAAAAAGGTGAACTCCTTAGCCACATTCAAACCCCTTGAACTACTCCATATGGATTTGGTTGGACCAACGAGAACAGAGAGTAGATGTGGAAAGAAATATTTTTTGGTTATCGTTGATGATTTTACCAGATATACATGGGTAGCTTTTTTAAGAGAGAAATCTGAGACTCTCGATGAAGTTAAAAGAATTCTAAAACAAATTCAGACTGAAAAAGAAGTACATGTGATCAAGATCAGAAGTGATCATGATACTGAGTTTGAAAATATCAATTTTGAGAAGTATTGTACAGACCATGGTATATCACATGAGTTCTTGCTTCTAAAACACCTCAACGAAATAAGGTCATTGAAAAAAAGAACAGAGTGTTACAGGAAACAGCCAATGTAATGCTAAATAGTATGAATTTACTAAAAAACTTATTGGCTGAAGTTGTTAATACCACATGCAACATTATAAATTGTGTGTATGTTAGAAACTAAAAAGATAAAACCGCCTATGAGTTATGGTTCAATAAGAAACCAACTGTCAAATACTTTCAAATTTTTGGAAGTAAATGTTTCATATTACGTGACCGTGAAATTTTGGGGAAGTTTAAAGCCAAGAGTGATGAGGGAATATTCTTGGGTTATGGTCTGAATAGTTGAACATATCGTGTTCTTAACAAAAGAATGGGAGTGATTCAAGAATCTATTAACGTTGTAATTGACGATCACCTAATCACACCCTCACCAAGTCAAGATGATGATGAAGTCAACTTTATCGAGAAACCTGATTCTTCATCTAATTCAGATAATGTTGAATTAAGATCAGTCAAAGACCATCCAACTGATTAAATATTAGGTAACCCTTGTACTGATGTCCAGACAAGAAAACAGTTAGAGAATATCTATAACTACGTCTGCTTCACTTCTCAAATTGAATCGGCTAATGTAAAAGAAGCACTTGCTGATGAAACTTGGATATTGGCCATGCAAGAAGAGTTAAATCAATTTGTCAAAAATTATTTTTGGTATTTGGTTCCTAGACCATTTGATAAACATATAATTGGAACCAAATAAATTTTCAAGAACAAATTTGATGAAATGGGAAATATCATTAGAAACAAGGCACGACTGGTTGTACAAGGCTACACTCAGATAGAAGGAATTGACTATGACGAAACCTTCGCACCTGTTGCGCGCCTTAAATCCATTAGATTATTTATTTATATTGTTTGTTATAAAAAAATTCAAAATATATCAAATGGATGTTAAAAGTGCAATTTTAAACAGCGATTTACATGAAGAAGTATATGTTGAACAACCTACGGATTTTGAATAACCTAAATTTTTAAATCATATATATCGTCTTTAAAAGACACTTTATGATTTAAAATAAGCTCTCAAAGCATGGTATGAAAAGCTAACTAAATTCTTACTTAGTCACAACTTTATCATGGGAGACATTGATAAAACATTATTTGTTAAAAAATATAATGAACATATATTGATTGTACAGATCTACGTTGATGATATTATTTATGGATCTACAAGCACTAACTTGCCCATTGAGTTTACAAATGTGATGAAATCCAAGTTTGAAATGAGTATGGTTGGAGAATTGAATTACTTTCTTAGTTTACAAGTAAAATAATAGGAAGATGGTATTTTCATTTCTCAAACCAAATATGCTTTAAATTTGGTAAACAAATTTGGATTCGAGAACGGTAAAAAGTTTGATACTCCTATGAGTACAACTTTCAAACTCTCTATAGATGAAATAGGTAAAAGTATAGACTCTCGCTTATATCGAAGCATGATTGGTAGTCTTTTATACTTAACTGCTAGTAGACCGGATATTGCTTTTAGCATTGGAATTTGTGCTAGATATCACTCTGATCATAAGGAATCTCAACTAATTGTTATTAACACATAATCAAATATGTTGCAAGTTCTGCTAATTTCGGTCTATGGTATCCGCATGATACAAATGTACAACTTGTCGGATATATCGATGCTTACTAGGCAGGAAACATCAACGATAGAAAATCTACTAGTGGTGGATGTTTCTATATAGGAAATTGTTTAGTTTCCTGGCTCAGTAACAAATAAAATTTTGTATCACTATCGATAGCTGAAGCTGGATACATCACAGTTGGTAATGCTAATACCCAGCTAGTTTAAATTAAAAGAATGTTAGTTGATTACAAGATTGCGTAAGATACTAAAATATTATATTGTGATAATTCAAGCGCAATTAATATTTCAAAGAATCCTATTCAACATTCTCATACGAAACATATCGACATTCGATCTATATTCGAGAATTAGTTGAGGACAAAAGCATTTCATTAGAATATATCCAGACTAAAAAGCAGCTTGCTAACATTATGACCAAACCGCTTGACGGGAATAGATTTTATAAATTAAAACATGATATTGGTCTATGCACTTTTAATTAATTAAATCATGTTGTTTATGCATTTTTATTATTTGTATGTTTATAATTTAAAAAATGCAAAAGATATAAATTTTAAAATTTTTTAGTATATATATATATATATATATATATATATATATATATATGAAATTTTATAGCTGCACGACCGATCGAGCAAGTCCTCGACCAGTCGAGTTTCGACAGGTCGAGGACCATACTCGACCGGTCGAAGTACTCGGGTGGGCCTCTTAAAAGAGGAAAAATTCCTTTTTTCTTCCTCATTTCATCCTTCTTCCTCGACTAGCCTTTACTCGACTCACCGAATCTCCATAGAGTCTTTGTAAGTGATTTATTTTTTATTTCTTTTTAAATTTGGGTTCCTTGTTGCTAATTATTCTTCATTTTGTAATTAATTTGAGTTTTACATCCTTTCTATGAAGGGTTTTTGTGCAAAAATCTGATTTAAGCCAAAGCCATCTTTAATATCATCTTTTGCAAACTTTACATGGAGCATCGGTCTAAGAGGAAGGCTACACGCAAGGGCCCTAGTGGCTCCTCCTCCTGGACGACTCTAGTTAGGGTGAGAACCCTAAGAGCTCCCGAAGAAGATTCAGAGCATGTAAGGGATATCTGCACTAGAGATATTATTATAGAAAGGATTGTGAATATTGATCACATTGCTCCATTCAAACTCTTGCCTATTCTTTCTGTCATCAGTTAGGATAACATTTTGGGTTGGACCGAAACAGCATACCGCTCCGTAGCTCAAGGGATGTATGCATCAATAGGAGAGTTGTCTCTTGATAACCATACATTCTCTATTAATTTTAGAGAAGGGACAGTTTTGGTTGATAGGCACCTGATCTCAGGATTGCTTGATGTGAATGTGAATGATGAAAGCATACCCATTGCCCCCCATGCTGATAGAATGTATGAATCTGAGTGTCAGGATATTACCCGTAAATTATGTCGGTTTAATGTCGAATGGAGTTCTGGTAATGCTCTCCGTGCCACCCAGATGATTCCAAGATTTAGGGTACTTCATCGTATTTTTACATCAAATATGTATCCTCGTTTTGGGAATAAGTCTGAACTTACTCCCTTTATGACTCGTGTCCTTCACTTCGTTGCTTCTGGCATTCCTATATGTCTTCCCTCATTATTTTGCTACTTGATTATCTAATTTCGTATTCATCCGGGTCATGGTTCCATATATTTTGCTTATCTCATAACTTGCATTGTTATTTATTGTAATGTTGTCATTCCTCCTACTGAGGCACCTGATGCAATCTTCCCATTCGATAATACGAATATTCATAAGACGAACCTGGCATACCTTCCTGGCCAGAGAGACGAGGATGAAGAAGAAGAGGCAGAAGTACCATTACCTGAGGACACATCTATGGATGATATCTTTGCAGAGCTCAAATGAGATGATGAAGCTGATCCTGACTATCAGCCTTCTCAGGTTAATGATCAACTTAAGTCTTTAGAAGAGAAAGTTATGGAGTTGAAGGTATCACAAGATACTCTGGCTGATAGTCACAAAACTTCCATGAAATACATGTGAAAATACTTTCATCGCATTACCAAAGGACTTCACCAGATTGATCCTTCCATACCTCCTCCATCTTCCTCTGCTTCTGATTAGCTTGAATATCTTTCATGTTAGGTTGTATAAATTCTAACTATGTGTGTGTTTGGCTTATTAACTCTTAAACTATGCTCTCTTTATGCTCTCTTTATACTCCTTGCTAATTTTGTTAACTCCTTTCTTGGACTTCATTATAATGATTATATTATGGTTCAGTTATGCATTTTATAGTTCTTATTCTGATGATTCAGTTATATTTTGTTCACCTAGTTACTCTTTCCTTTATCAATTTATGACAAAAAGGGGGAGAGAATGCTAGAATGATGTGAATGATGAATGAATGATGTTATTATGTTATTTGATATGATTGTTTAGAATAATGAATGCATGGAAAATGTCGATATCTGTTGGAGTTGTGCATTGGAATGCATTGAAAGTATATGTTATAATACAGGTGTATTACAAGGCAGAGAGAAGCTCACATTGAGGGAGAGTAGCAGAAAATTCAGCAACATGACTTTCACGATATATATTTTTTGTAATTACTATACTAAGTGTTTTGTCATGAATTTCACAAAGGGGGAGATTGTAAGTATTATATTGTACAAAGCACACCGTTGTTTGTCAAATTTCGTTTAGACAAAACAGCTTGTGTTGTAGTCCATCTAATGTGGATCAAGATGAAAAGTTCAAGCTTAAGTACAAGTCATGAAGTTGGAAAGTTCAAGCTAAAATGAGTTCAAGTTCTACTATACTTCAAGTAGAAGATCAAGTTTCACCTTCAATACACATCAAGTAGAAGATCTATTATGCTCTACTGAAGATTCTAGAAGAAGAATGAGCTTTACACTTCAATGTCCAGTCTTCTACTTATAACAGACCCTAGAAAGACCTTAGACTTAGGTGCTTTTAAAAGACAAACTTATATGGGTTTTTATACTTTGGTTAAGCTTAAGTTCGACTAGTCTAAGCCTTGGTTCGACTAGTCTAAGCTGTGGCTCGACCAGTCTAAGATAATCTTCAACCAATCCAAGTTTGAAATTCAAAAAATGAATATTTCTTGTACTTTCTCGACCAGAAGAGGGTTGCTCGACTCGATGTCCAGCAACTAAATTCTAGCACCCTTAACCAGTCAAAGCCCTTACTCGACCAGTCGAATGGGGCCCTTGATTAGTCAAAGCACGATTTATCAGAACGCACCCAAATTTTAAAATTTTGTTAGATTTTAGACGAGTCGAAGGAGACCTTAGACGAGTCGAAGCAACAACATTTCTAACTATAAATAGAGGCATTCTCTCAATCTGAAACTACTCATCCAAGCTGAGAAAAGCCTTCATCGAGAGAGAGAGAGAGAGAGAGAGAGAGAGAGAGAGAGAGAGAAGTCCCCACTATTGTAACGCCCTGAAAATCAGGGGTCGAGTTGCAACTCAACTCCCGAGTTCCAAAACATCACTTATGCAACATATATGCTTATGATTCATTGTTGTCTGTGTTAGTGCATTCATCATGAGTGGGATTATACCAAAATAGTAATTCATACTCTAGATCAAGTTGTAAAACGCAAGCGGAAGACTGAAAGACATAAATACACGTATATAAGTCAGAGATCACGATCGGTCTCCAGAGTATGAATACATCACTGAGTCACCATATACATGTAATAGTCTCAAAAAAATCAACATGTCAAAATAGTACAACTACAATGATAATCCCTGTAGCCTCATCAATCTGGATAGCCTAAGCGAAGCCATCGGAGAACTTCATATAAGAGTACTCGTCTTGATCGTCGTAGTAGTCAGGCTCCGCCTCAGGGGTCACGTCGTCATCTAAAATCAAGACAGATTCTGGTTGGTGTTTAAAACACCGTCTCATAACGTGGGAGTGAGTGATCAACTCAGTGGAATCATAGATCAAAGGTTAACATGTTATCAATTCAATCAAGCAGTAATGATAAAGCAGCAAATCACACATCCCTAAGTACTCTTGTTAATGCAAGAATGAAATGAATGTATGATGCATGCCCTCGCCTATGCTCCCTCACCGACTTCATCTCACGTTCGCGCATGAACTACACTGCCTCAGTGCTTGACCTGCTACGCCTGAACACACCCATAATGCAGTGCATGCATATGATTACTAAGTTCTTATTAGTCCTTTTCATGCAGCAGGATTGGGAAACTAAGGTACCTCCCTTATATCATTCCCAAACAAGGATCCATTCTAGGGTCGTCAGTCCTAGTAAATCTCATACGATGATGCAGTTCTAGGTCGCTGCAAAGGGCTCGTCACCAAATCAATATAGTCTTAGTGTATACTCTAGATGCTACAGAAGGGTTGTGGCCTCCACGTAGAATCAGAGTATGATCGAGGTCACTACAAAGGGCTAGTCACCAATCAGTGTAGGCCGACAGCTCGAATACAGTGTCCCGTACCACCGTATTCGGCTCACGAGTCTAGGTTGCTCACTGGTCACTACGGGGAGGCTCGTCGCCCCAGCCTAGGCCGACAGCTCGACCACGGTGTCCCATACCACCATGTCCGACTCATGAGTCTTAGCGGATCGAGGTACCAAGGTTAACGAGATTCCACCAGTGAGTTTGGTACCTTAAGTTCAAGTAGTAGCGTCCATACATGGTGAACATACATCGGCACATCGGGTTACTTAACGGGCTCGACTAACATGAGCACACTCGAAGTTGATCGACATGAGGTGCATAAGCTCTCCGTGTGGCCTAACCACTGCCGACAACTTTAGTACGACTCCGGTTTATCAAACACGTCCTTCGTTGCGAATGAATCTTAGCCACGACTTCAAACCTGTTACCGATTGCTTGGACTATAACATAGCCCCAATCACATTCAATCCTTACCCAGAACATGTGGAGTAGTCAGAGCAGAATTAATATAAGTAATTCAAACATGTTAACAAGCATGTTGTAAAGCACAATGTAAGCAGGAAATACAAACACATACATTCATACGTAAGCGATTAACTTAAACAACTTGCACGGAGAAAATTATACACATCTCTAAGGTAGTTGAGAATCCTATCTCAACACCTACCCTAAGCACTATCATCTAAGTACTTTACTCATACAAGCATTTTCACAAACACTTAGTATACACTTATTAACATACATAACGCATATTGGCTAAAACATGTATTAGGGCGAATCCTTTCGTCGAGTACTTATTACACATATATCTAGCATATATACACAGTGATTAATCACGGAAAACACACTTTCATAATTTGTACGTATACAGTATTTTGTACAAATATACAGAATACATTATACGCCATAAATTGCATACATAATTGAATCGCACAATGAGCATCGCAATTTGCATGTGAAATAACATCCAGATCATGAATTTATCATTATTCGTCATTGAAGGCGTTGAAAACCATAACCTAAGCGTCTATAGTCCACACCTTATGCCATAGAAGCGAGTAACGGACTCAGTTTAAACACCAAGTCTTTATCAACGGTAGAACGACAACCTATAGCATGAAATAGGTTAGCTATTTCATCACTTCGACTAGTTGAATCTCTAGAACTGATTAGGGTTAGGTTTTCTTACCCAAAAATGGAATTAGAATAGCCGGAAAAGAGATACGGTAGTGATGGATCGGCACGTAGAATAGCAGGATAGAGTACCAGGAATCTTCTCCCACTTCTCTCACACTTTCTCTCTTTTTACTCTCTTCTCTCTCCTAGGGTTTTCTCAAATTCGTATGGAGTGAATGAGAGAGGATTTAAGGTCCTTATATAGGCCCAGAACTGATGGGAATGACCCCAGGGCCAAGGTATACTTAGGTTATGTCCAAAGGGAGGTTGTTCCGTCTCAACGGAGCACTTCCAGAGCCTCCACTTGAGCCAAAGGTCGGACTTAAGCTCCCTGACTATGGATCTAGGTCAAGTTAATTTTTCATTCTAGTCGGGTTCCCAGATCACACGTGGCGGACCAGTTTCAGTTCAATTGTCACCGGAACTCGATCAGGATTACAAATACACTGCCATGTGTATGAAATTTCTCCTGATCCGAGGGTGTATTTAGGTCAGATTCTGATGGTCTGATTGTTTATATCAGGCCCGCAAGTGACAAGTCTCAGATTACTTAAATTAGATTTAATTTCTAAAGAAAACCACGTTTTCTTACACTCTTCACTCCGGGCTCAAGCAAATAGCCCCGGAACACTATCTGGATTTGATTTCCTAAATGGTTGTCAAGCCCAGTAAGGCGGTCCTAAGCGCTTAGTCTCGTGGTCATCGGACTTTCGACGTGCGGTCCAGATTTGATACAGGGTTTTAATATGCTCCCGAGAGCAGCTGGGTAATGAGATTGATCCTAGATTTTAGGGTAACTTAACGTCACTGATTCTACAAGTTTTGGGTCTTGCAGATCATATTTAAAGTGGATCAAACGGATTTCATAGCTAATCTAGTTTAGCACTTAGTTACTTTTGTCTAATTCCTAAAGGATTTGATCCTGAGTGATTTCTGCCTGAGGTGGTACTCGGGTCTTTGTATGAAATTTTTCGAGACGTTACAATCTACCCCCCTTAAAGAAAAATTTCGTCCTCGAAATCAGTACCTTTTCGTACTCCTCGAGAATCTGAGGATAGTTCGTTCTGACCTCGGCCTCTGTCTCCCAAGTAACCTCTTCCTCAGTGTGATGCGTCCACAGTACCTTCACCAGTGGGATAACTTTGTGTAACGCCCTGAAAATCGGGGGTCGAGTATAACTCAACTCCCGAGTTCCAACGCATCACTTATGCAACATCAATAATGCTGATTAAATGTTGTCTGTGTTAGAACAATAAACATGAGTGAGATTATACCAAAAAAATAGTAATTCATACCCCAAATCATTTGTATAAGGGCAAGCGGAAGACTGACCTACATATACATGTATGTAAAGATACAAAAATCATTTTTGTTCTCCAGAGTATGAATCTATCTGAGTTACCATATACATATGTTTGTTTGCGAACAAAATGTCAAAAATAGTCTAAAAAGTGATCCCTGCAAATCCCATCAGTGCGGCAGCCTAGTCGAAGCCGCCGTAGTATTGCATATACGAGAACTCCTGATCCTCGTCATAATCGGGCTCTGTCTCCTGTGTCGTCAGCGCGTCTAAACCTGTGACAGAGTCTGGTTGATGTGCGCAACACCGTCCCGTAATGTGGGAGTGAGTAGCTAACTCAGTGGAACAGTAGAGCATAGGTTAACATGTTATCAATACAGTCAAGCAGTAATGATAAAGCAGTAAAATCAAACACCCCTAACTACTCTTATTAATGGAAGTATGGATGCAAGCATAATGGATGCCCTCACCGACATACTCCCTCATGCGACACCATCTCATGCTCACGGCATGCTTTCATCCCACAGTGCTCCACATCTTCCAGGCACATGCAATGCATGATGAGCATGATTACCGAGTTTTTAATTAGTCCATTTCAAACAGCACGATTGGGAAACTAAGGTACCTCCCTTGTATCATTCCCAAACATGATCCATTCTAGGGTCGTCAATCCTAGTTAATATCAGACGATGGTGTGTTTTCTAGGTCACTGTAGAGGCTGTCAGGGCTGTTACGCACAAAGGTTACACCACTCCCCCATCACCCCTTAAACGATTCATCACAATACAGAAACAGGCCTAGTTCATACTCTATATACCGCGACACACCCTAAGGCGCACTGCGATTTTAGAGTATGCTCGAGGTCACTACAAAGGGCTGTCAGGGCTGTTACGCACAAAGGTTTCACCACTCCCCCATCACCTTATCAATGTAGGCTGACAACACGAATATAGTGTCCCATACCACCATAATCGGCTCACGAGTTTGGTTGCTCACTGGCCACTACGGGGAGGCACGTGGCCCCAGCGTAGGCCGACAGCTCAACCACGGTGTCCCATACCACCATGCCCGGCTCATGAGTCTTAGCGGATCGAGGTACCATGGTTAACGGGATTCTCGCTGGTAAGTTTGGTACCCTAGGTTCAAGCATAAGCGACCAAACATGGTGAACATACATAAGACACACGGGTTACTTGACGTGCTCGGTAAGCTCGAGCGCACAACAAGTTGAGCGATATGAAGCGCAGAAGCACTTCGTGTGGCCAACCACTATTGCCAACCGAAGTACGACACGGGTTCGCCAAACACATCATGTATGGCGAGATGAATCTCAACCACGATTCCAAGTCTGGTACCGGATGTCTGGACTATGGACATAGTCCCAAGCCCAATCAATTTCCAACCATATCATGTGAAGTAAAGTAGGATAAACAAAGTAATCCAAGCACACTAGCAATCATGTCATAAAGCATATTATAAAGCATGTTATGAAACAAGTTACAAAGCATATTAAAAAGCATGTTATGGAGCGCAATACAAATGGGGATATAAATACATATGTTTCATAGGTGAGTGGTTAGAGTTAACAACCACAGGAAGGGTATCATACGTGACTCTAAGGTAGTTGAGAACTCCATCACAGCACCTACCTAAGGTGCAATCACTTAAGCACTTACACCCACAAGAAATTTCACAAACACTTAGAGTGCACTATTTCAACATACATGACGTATGTTAGCGGAATGTGTATTAGGGTTGTCCCTTTACCAAACTAGTATTTTATACGTATATATCATATCCACACAACAAATAATCATGACAATTACACCTCCAAAATTTATATGTATGCGGTATTTTCTAGAATACGCAATTTCAACATACATAGTGTATACAAGTAAACATGTATTACGGCGATTCCTTTCGCCAATCAGGTATTTTATCCATATACTATATAATCATACAACAATTAGTCATGGCAAACACATTTCCAATATGTGTACGTATACGGTATTTCTACGTATACCTAGAGTATGTAAAATTCCATATTTTGCATCTTTAATCGAAACAGGAAACGGAAAGCACTTTGTACATGTGCAATTACATGCAGATCATGAATCTATCATTATCTGACATTGAAAGTGTTGAAAACCATAACTTATACAGCTAAAGTCCTCACCTTGCACCTTAGAATCACAATAAATCAGTAAGGTTCGAAGGGCTTCCGTATTCGGCAGTTTTACCGCCTAGAGAGTGAAACCGGTTAGCTATTTCATATCTTATAACCTCCACTCACCCAAACAGATCTAGGGTTAGGGTTTCTCACCTTAAAACGGAGTCGGTATCGCCGGGAAAGTGTCTAGAAAGAGGCGGTGCAGCCCGTGTGGTGATCGAAAGTAGTAGGAGGAAGATACTCCCACAAACCTCAAGCTTTCTCTCCTTTTTCTCTCTCTCTCCTTAGGGTTTCATCCCAAATTCGTATAGCTGTGAGAGGGGCTGTTCTAAGGCCCTTATATAGCCTAAAACCTCTCCGAAATAGACTCATGTTCAAGGTATGCTTATATTATAAGCATTTCGGCGTTGTTCCAGCTCAAAAGAGGGTTTCTGGCGGCCCTCCTTGAGCCAAACGTCAGAATTAAGCTCACAACTCATGGATCTACGTGGGATTATGTTTTCGTCTCGGTCGAATTCCCAGATCACGCGTGGCGGACCATTTTCAGTTCAACGGTCAGTGGGCCATGATCCGAAATTCCAAGTACATGTAAATGTTCCTGAAATTTTTCCTGATCCGAGGGTGTAATTTGGTCTGATTCTGACGGTCTGGTTGCTTAATACTGATCCGCAAGCGAGTGGTGCCAGATCACTATTCAAGATATTTATTTTGTAAAGAAAACAATGGTTTTCACACTCCCTCGCTCCGGACTCGAGCGAATGGCCGTGGGACATCTTCTGGACTTGATTTCCGAGATGGTTGTCAAGCCCAGTGAGGCGGTCCTAGTTCCTTAACTTCGTGTTAATCGGACTTCCGATATGCGGTCTAGACCTGATACGGACTTTCAATTCATTCCCGAGAGCAGTCGGGTAATGAGTTTGATCCTAAACTTTAGGGTAACCTAGAGTCAATGATTTTGCAAGTTTTGGGTCTTATAGATCGTATTTAAAGCGATTCCAACGGATTTCATGGCTAATCGAGTTTAGCACTTAGTTAACTTTGTTAAATTTCTAAAGGATTTAATCTTAAATGATTTCTGGTCGAGGTGGTACTCGAGCCATAATACGGAAATTTACGGGTCATTACACTTTGCTACGCAATACCTGCACCTTCCTGTCTAAGATACGCGTCGGACGCAGTACATATGTAGCGTCCTCGCTCAACTGTACCTGCTCCTACTTGATAATGTGGGAAGGGTCAGGAACGTATTTCTTCAGCATAGAGACATGAAATACGTTGTGTACGCCCGCAATGGTGTGGACAAAGCAAGACGGTATGCCACCACACCCACTTAGTCTAAGATCTGGAATGGGCCAATAAACCACTGTAACACCCTGATCCTCGTGACCCGAGGACGGTCGCTCGAGTGCGAGAACCCGTGGGGTACGTCATACAACAAGACTACCATTCACCTAATTATTGACACGATTCATAATAACAAGGTATAACCATAGTATAAACTAACCAAAGGAGTTCAACATGCGTGCATGAAAGTATAAGGTAAAGCAAGTAACACTAGATCCCACAGTAGGGGATTTTTAATTACAATTCCCAAAGCAAGCAAAACTTAGATAATGTCTAAAAGCATAAAAGAAAATAATCCTAGGTCATTAGTTGAGCTCCGACGGCTCAACCGGATCGGTATACTGTTCTTCCTCTCCGTACTCCTCTTCTGTTGCACCAGGGGTGTCGGCGTAGGCATCGTTTCTCTCCTTCATACCGGTGTCTATTTGGTGCAACCGCACTATTGGGTGAGTGAAAACTCAGTGGGAATTTTTCTCATAGATTCAATCATAACACATCATTCCAAAAGAGATTAACAGTTCATATATAATTCACAGGGTAATACCAATACATATACAACATATTCAAATTACAAGGAGACTGATCATGAAATTATAAATGAATGTATGTGTGTATGAATGTATGCTCAAGTCACAGAACTGGGTATACAATCCAGCTGTCAAAATAAAGGACCGCCCGTGGTAGGTGGACTACCTAGAAAAAGCCATGAAGGTGAGTGCGCCCAAGGACGATCTCTTGGAAAAATACCTGGGGTATGCCCGAGGAGTAAAAATCTCGGAAAAGCCTCATGTAAGGTAAGAGCGCCCAAAGTGACTCAAATGCACAACTCTGGTCATTCAACTGATCTACAGTAAATCGAGCAGAGTGTGACTTACATTAAGCACTCGGAAAAGCTCACATGTCATGCGTGAATGTTATGCACCATGACACATATACACATTACTTTGATAGAATAGGAATGACTTTCAATTTTTAAATAGGAAATATCCAACTATACAATCCACATGGATTTCCATAATTTCTTTACATTCAAGGAGGGCTCACCACGTATCATGTACATTTACAAGCGAGGTCATATCATTTGAATTATTTAAAAGTCCTTCTATGTCCCTTAAGGACTCTTCCCACAATTCTTCTTCATACCACTCACAATGTATAATGAAATAAGAGTTTGTAAAGCTCAAGTCAAACTCGTTAGAGTTATATTCATGAATTAAAGATGACAAGAGGGATTTTATCTCATAGTAAAACAGTAATAATTATGAAAGATGGAGTTCCCATCATCCCTTTGTACACCCATATCTTAAGAACTATCCATATGATAGTGCCAACTAAATTAGAGATTAGAGAATATAGAAAGTCATGAAGGTAAGATTTCACTACCCAATTCACAGATAATCTAGTGTAGAAGCTTTCTTTTCTTAATATGTCTAACATAGTTATATTCATAGGCAAATAATTATAAATGTGACATAGAGTTTATAAGACAATATATCATGCACATAATTTTAAGGAAATATGACATTAAAACGATTAATCCAAGAAAGTCACAATAGCTTGGAATCAATGATTCTATACATTAGGGATTTAATCCATATAGAAATTAGCGAAAGGAAGAAGCTATGGGGGATGCTCCTCACCTAAAGTGGATGGAGCGGATGCTTGCCTTACTTGTACTTCCTTGTGAGGCGAGTCTGATTCGAGAGTGACTGCTAGGGAGTATTTCCCAAGAATGTCAGTTTGCAAATGGCACTTGGATGGTACATTTCAACGTACTAGTGAGTTAGGCCCGTGTTGGCTCAACTAGAGACTTCAACTACTGACTAGTGAAGTAACACATATGGGTTTATTGATCATATGGTCAGGTTAATGGTCCTTTGGATCAATACCACCTGATATCTTATTTGTGGAGCCAGATATGGAGTTGTCTTGACTCAAATGAGAGATTGGCCGAGTCAACATGCTGTTGAGCTTTGAGTTGATTCGGCAAGGGAAACTGATTGGGTCAGCCTCAAAGTGGCATATCTCAGTTGCCATGAGTTGGGTTTTAGGCTGACTGGGAAAACTTGCATCTCAGGTCCCACTGAGTCAGAGCTTCTGTTTCAGATTCGGTTCCGAGTCGCTAACTCAGTGACGACCCGATCCGAACTATCCCCACAAACCACATCCCTAAGAGTTATAGAACTTAGGTTGGGTGTGGCCTGCTTGATTCGAATCATCCCAATCAGGGGACTCATTCATAGGCTCAGTTTGAGTCAATCCCCAATCACTGCACTACACTAGAGTCACTGACTCGGTAGCGCCTCAATGCAAAGGCACTGCAACCCGCTGCATCTGGCGAATCAGAGCTTGACTAGGAGCATCAGTTCCAGTTCCAGGAAGAAAACCGACCACCTCAATGGAGGTAGATTGGTCATTCACATTGGAATAGAGCTGGAATGGGACCAAGTCACCAACTCGCAACCGAGTTGAGTGGACTGGGAAACCAGTCGGTTGGTTGGGTGGAATCTGATGATGACAGAGGCAGACTTGCATGGTTACCTGACCAGGGACAGTTTCCGGTTGCTGAAAGGGTCCCAACCTGCGATTTGCAGTGGCTTGGATCGGCTAATGGCTGGGGATTTGAGCTACGTGAAACCAAGCTTGATGAAGGAGCTCCAGACGTCTAACTGGACATTGTTCCCGCAGCCAACCCAACTTGTTTTCTTCCTCTCTCCCTACTCTCTATTCCTTCTCCATTCCTCTCAACCTCACTTCTCTCATTCTGTTCTCTTCATTGCAGACAATCATTCAACTGAGTCGGGTTGCAACTGGTTATGCAACTCGCCCCAGCTGCGAAGGACCTCTATCTTACTCTTCTTTCCTATTTCTTCTCTTTGCATTCTCTATTCCCTCTCTCTCTGGTCTTGGGATCCGCCCTAAAAATCCGGATATATATAGTGGTTTCCGCTTCTGGGTCCTTCTCCTGCTAATCACAGGGATTAGCGAGTTATTAGCTCCGATGGTTGGAAATGCATTATCAGGGCTCCACACAATCGCAGGCCGTATGCACGTGCCCAGACAACGTCTTCTGATAGGTTTTAGGTGAGATGGGACACGTGATGGACGTCTCGGATGGGCGAATGGGCCACACACACAGATGGTGGGTTTCTCAGTCGGTTTGGGAAGATGAAGTGCAAAAAATGGCAAATTTGAACTAGACAGGTTATCTCTGGATCAAGGCCGTTTGAACGGTCCTGATATAGGTTAGATTCCATGTGGGGTCCATTTCATGGTGAAGAGTGGTCGTTGATTAGCACGCTTGTTAGGCTGGGGTGGTTTCTAGACGAGGCTGCGACTCGCCGATTTCTCGGCTCTCTTACGAGATGCATCAGGTAGCCCTACATTCAACGTCTCAGATAAGCTCTAAGGGAGCTTCTAGAAGAAAATGGACGAATGGGATGGTTGTTACTATAAGTGGAAGGATTCCTTCCGCCATTCGTTGTGTAGGTGAGCATTTCGGGAAAGGGGTAGGGGTGACTAGGATTTTGCGTGCGTACGTGGCTGTCCATCGGCGGTTTCCAACGGTTGGATTGGTGAGAGATACTGCGGACGCTGATACTTCATCCACGTCAGTGACATTCTCGTGTGTTGTTTGCTGGTCTGTTAATAGAGGAGAAACGAATGGTTTTCAATGGGTAATATAGACATGGACGTGGTCGGTGGGACCCAATACATCAGATGATCGGCGTGGATTCGGTTACTGTATTAGAAAAATGGTCATTTTCACCTTGAATGGACGGTCTGCGTCGAGCAAGCGACGGGCGGGAGTTGTTTTATTTGAAAACTTTGAAATTTTTAGATTTCATCGAGTCATCAACAGTTTGACCCGATGGTGAGATCCGTGCACGGCGTGAGTGCATGACCAGTGTACACGCTCATGTCAAATGTGGGCCCCACGACCCGAGCTAGGCCGATCAGCACCGTCCAATAGTCTTGGAGGATCATTAAATGCCTAAGGTTGGGGTTTGGTAAGTTTTGGGTTGCTTCTGATCGAGTTTTGAGTTGATTGTTCCTTATACGGGGTTTGTGGATTTTTCCTGGGCTGGGAATCGGCCTACCCTGTTTAAGAAAACTACTGCACTTAGAAATCTATGCGTGTTTGATTACTTCCTGTTAAACTGTTATTTGTTTATTTATTTATTTATTTATTTATTTATTCAATTATTTCAGATTTAAATTCGGTATGAGAATTTGAGGGTCGTTACAACCACGGTGTAAGTTTTCCCTTCTTGCCAAACTGAAGGACTTCCTTCATGGGAAAAACTCGGAGGAATACATGGTCCCCAACTTCGAACTCTAGCGATCGCCGCCTCGTATCGGCGTAACTCTTCTGTCTGCTCTACGCTGTAAGAAGTCGACGCCTGATAATGTCGATATTCTCTGAGGTCGCCTGTACTAACTCTGGGCCAATCAAACTTCATTCGTCAACCTTTGCCCAACAATGCGGTGCTCGGCAAGGGCACCCATACAAGGCCTCGTAAGGAGTCATGCCAATACTCGCCTGAAAACTGTTATTGTAGGCGAACTTTGCATACTGGAGACAGTCATCCCAACTGTCTTTGAAGTCCAAAACACAGGCCCGCAGCATATCCTCCAGAATTTGATTCACTCGCTCCGTCTGCCCATCGGTCTGTGGGTGGAACGCGGTACTGAACTTCAACTTCACACCTATCACTTCCTGGATACAAGTCTAGAAGATAGATGTGAATCGCGTGTCTCTGTCCGACATGATCTCCAAGGGAACTCCATGCAGACGCACTATCTCCTTAATGTACAATCTGGCCAACTTGTCTGCGGAGTTCGTAACTCTGATCGAAAGGAAATGAGCCGACTTTGTCAACCGGTCGACGATCACCCAAATGGAATCATGTCCCTTCCTCGTCTTCGACAGCCCCGATATGAAATCCATAGAGATGAAGTCCCACTTCCATTTAGTTATGGCCATGGGCCGAAGCAGTCCAGGAGGTCGGCGATGTTAAGCCTTGACCTGCTGGCACGTGAGACAACGGGAGACATATTCTGCTATATGAACCTTCATATTGTCCCACCAATATGATCTCTTCATATCTCGATACATCTTCGTGCTACTAGGATGCATCGCAAGCTTCAATCTGTGGGCAGCCTCGAGAATTTTGTCTCAAGTCATGAATGTCTAGGACGCATAGGCGGCCACGGTATCGTAGGCCCCATCTGTGTCAACTCTCCACTCGGAGTCCTCGTCGTCGCTAGCTAACTTTTTAAGCTCAATCAGCCGCTCATCATCTTTCTGGGCTTCGATAATCCTGTCGTCAATAAGTGGCCACACCCAAATATGCGCGACACTCTCAAATGGCTCCTCCACGATGAGTTTCTGCTCGAAGTTCTGCACGAACTCTACCATACACTACGCCAAATAGGCCAATTTGCGACGTATTTTTATGACGGACTTCATCCGTCGCTAAAATCTCTTGGTTTAACGACGGATTTAATCCGTCGCTAACTGAAAAAGTCCGTCGCAAATCCTGTGTTTGTCGAAAATCCGTAGTCTGAACGTCGCTGATTTTGGCGACGGACCAAAATCCGTCGCTAAAATCTGATTTACGTCGTATTTACGACGGATTTTGGTACGTCGTTAATAGGCGACGGACCAAATCCGTCAGACAATTCAATTTTGCGACAGCTCTAAATGCCCGCCCAAAACACCAAATGGCGCACTTTTCAGCTGCTTTTACGACGGATCGTAGTCCGTCGTATAAGGAATTTTGCGACGGACATGGTCCGTCGTAAAAGGATTTTTCCCTCAACATTAATTTTTTTCATTTTTTTTTAAGAATATGGTGGAAAATTAAGTTTTTTTGCAGTCTAATAGTTTTTTTTTATATAGAATTTCGAATTCGGTGGTTTAATTGTACATATTTGTATCTAAGATTATTTTTTAACAATTGATTGAATGAAAAAAGAAAATTTATTCTGTTTTTGTATCAAATGAGTGGAATTTTTATTTTTAATTTTTAATTTTTAATTTAAAATTAATATTTAAATGATTTGTAATATCACATGAAAAAGAATATTGAGAAGTTAAAAGAATTTAACAATGTTTGAGAAAAAAATTAGATGTTGAAAAAATAAAAATCGTAATTTAATAAAAATCTATTTTGTGGGAACAAAAAAGAATTTTGAATAAAGTTGATAAATTTGAAAAAAAAAAAAAAAGTATTTGATTTTGAGAAAAAAAATAATATCCTGAAAAAGAAAGTTAAAAGTATTTTTAAAAATGCGGAATTTTTCACAATGTTGAAAAATGAAGATATTTTTAAAAAGAAAATGAGAGTTTGAAATTTGAAAAATAAAAAAATAAATAAATAATTGTGAAGTTCAATAAAAACTAACAAGTTTGAATAAAATGCTCTTAAAAAAAAATGGAGAAGTGAAAAAGAATTGAAATTTTTTAAAATAAAACGATATTAAAAAATCGATACTTTATCAAAAAACAAACATTTTAAAACGAAAAATAAATAAGTAGAAAATTTTTGTGATTTTGAAAAATAATTGAAAATGTTCAAAATTCGAAATTAAAAGAAAAAGTTATTTATAAAAATACTAAGATTTTGAAAAAATATATATAAATTATTTTAAAAAAATTGAAAAGTTGAAAACAACATAATGCTTTTGAAGAAAAAAATCGGCATTTTGGAATTTTTGGGAAAAAAATTAAAAATTGTGAAAATTTAAGATATTTTGAAAATAAAACTTCAGAATTTGTATTTTAATTTATTTTTTGAAATATTTTATAATAAAAATGATATTTTGTTAAAAGTTTTCAAAGAAAATTTAAGAGTAAAAATATATATATTTTGAAAAAAAAAATGTATTTTTTAAATGGATATTGATATTTATCTGTGAAAGAAATATTTTTTAATAAATAATTTGGCACATCTACTAATTGAACATTTAACCGTTTTTGGACAATCGAATTAGTCCAAATTGTAGAGTAAATAACTTCATATGTTTAAATCAAATTTCACTCAAACTGTTAATCAATCTTGTATCCCAATACCTTTCTCACATGTAGCTAGCCTGATTGGGGCGAGTAACTAGTCAAATTGAGAGTATTGATCAATAAAATAGAGTGAATTGGCTATACATATAAAATGGGCTAAATATTATTGTCAAAATTGTGACCCAACTTATTGACCTCGAGAGAACCTACGAATTGGTGTTAATAAGTTTTGTGGGCGTCATCATGATGTGTGTCGAACATCAACACCGTGCATTTAATGTGTCCCCTTTAGGTTATGAGATATCTCAAAAATCATCCGTAAACAAAACTCAAGTGGACCATACCATCTAAAACCATGTCAAGACATCATAAAAAATATAAAAGCACTTGGTGGGGCCCACGTGAGTTTTGGATGCGGCTAAAACTTGGTCTGACCCCTCATCCAAGTGGGACACACATAATGAGTGGGTTGGATATGTGAATCACATTAAGGCAAGCCTAATATATGATTATAAATGTTTTAAGGAAACCCTTCTACATTTAGGTGGGTTAGTCATTTCCTTTACCGAAGTAAACTTTGTGGGGTCCACCGTTATTTATTTATTTTATCCATTCCGTTTATCCACGTTAACAGATAATTTTAGGTCTAAAGAACAAAAAGGAAGCATATCCAAAGCTCAAGTGGACCACACCACAGGAAATAGTGTGATTGAATCTCTGCCATTGAAAAATTCTTGAAGGCCATAGAAGTTTTGGATCAAGTTGATGTTTGTGTTTTCTCTTCAGTCATATCTTTTTTATATTATGAACAGGTTGGATGAAAAATAAACATTATTGTGGGCCCAAGGAAGGTATCATCGGCGGAAATCATTATTCCACACTGTTTCGTGTGGCATGGTCCGCTTGAGTTTTAGATTTATCAAAAATTTGGGATCAATCTACACCATTCATCCATTTTTCGAGATGATTTTAGAGAATTATCCAAAAAATGAATCATATCCAAAGATTAAATGGACTACACCACAAATAAGGGGATCAGATTGGCTACAACCCTGACACCAGTCAATGGCTGGTGGTCGGTGCTCTATGGGCCCACCATGATGTATGTGTTTCATCTATGCCGTCCATCTATTTTTAAAGATCATCTTACGACATGAGACCAAATATGAGGTACATCCCAATCTAAAATGGACCACATTACAGGAAACAGTGTTGAATGAATGTCAACCATTAAAAACATTTTGGGGGCCATAAAAGTTTTGGATCGAGATGATTTTTGTTTTTCCCCTTCATCTAGGGTTGTATGACCTAATAAACAGATTGGATGTCAAATAAACAGTACATTGGGCCTTAGGAGGATTTTAATGATGGATATCCAATCGCTATTGTTTCATGTGGTGTGGTCCACCTAAGATTTATATACCTCTCATTTTTGGGATAAATCCCTAAAATAATCTTTAAAAATGGATAAACGTAAAGGATGAAATACATACATTATGGTGGGGCCCACAGAGCACCGACCACCACCCACGGGGCTGGTGTCAGGGGGAGTAGCGAGACTAGCTACTGAAGTGACGTCAACAAGTTCCATGGGCCCCACCATGATGTATGTTTTATATCCACACCTTCCATCCATTTGCAATATCCAAAGAATGAGTTAAATCCACAGCTCCAGTGGACCCAACACAAAAAACAGTGGGACAGGGAAGCCCACCGTTAAAAACTTTTAAAGGCCACAAAAGTTTTAATCAAGCTGATATTTGTGTTTCCCTTATTTCATGTCTTCTTAAACTTTTGAACAGGTTGGATTTCAAATAAACATTATGATGGGCCTTAGGATAGTTTCAACGGTGGGAATCACTCTCCCGCTGTTTTCTGTGGTGGGGTCCCCTACAGATTTTTATCTGCCTCATTCTTTGGCTCATGACTTAACATGATATCTCAAAATGGATGGACGGTGTGGATATAACACATTGATCATAGTGGGGCCACATAGCACCGACCAGCATCACTGGCCAAACCCGTCCGTATTGAAAACGTAAGTGGTAGTTGCTAGTTGGGGGATATAATGTAAATGGTGGTGATTTGTTTTTATAACTTGTGGCAATGATTTAGGGTTATCCAGACCATCCAAATAGTGGTTACACTTGTAGATTGCTAATATTTATAATTTTACCATATAATAAAATTATAAACAACTATTAGGTGGTCCGTTAAATGTACAGATGATAACATATGATATTATTTAAATGATGTAAAACACACATTGTGTGGATTTGAATGCAAATTTCATTTTCGAAGAGGGATTTCTAAAACCCTTTTCGAATTCCATTTCCCCCTCTTATGAATTCCATTTCTCTTCGGTTCTTCGTCGAAAACGGCCTCCCTTTCGCCTTTTTCAAGCTGAGGTCTTCAATCTAGGTATGTACTCATTTATCTAATTTAGATCCCCAAAACTAGTTGTAGCTCCCTTCCATCTCTCTATTCTCGTTTGAAATTCGATTGCGTTTGTTATTGGATTCTGATATCTGGGTTTTTTTGGAGTGTCGGATTTACGGATTTCTGGATTTGGGTTTTCTGGATATATATACGGATTTATGGATTTCTGGATTTACGGATTTCTGGATTTACGGATTCTGATATCTGTTTTTTTTTTTTTGGGTTTTCTGGATTTACGGATTTCTGATATTGGATTCGTCATTCCTGTCTCATATTGAAAAAAAAAAATCTCATCCAAGATCAACGGATAAAGTTCCAATGCATCATATTGAAATACTTAAAAGGATGTATTCTAACAAACCTCCATAAGAAATGCAAATTTCAGTTGAGTGCTCCTTTCAATCACGCTCACAAAAAAGGCCTTGGATTGGATCATCAGGCGATCCTCGCGCATCTAGACTCTTATGTTTCTGAAATCAGACAGATATGATAATGGATGCAGATTAGCTACTGACGGCTTTAGCAATTATCTCATTACTAAAGTGATGTCACCAAGTTTTGTGGGCCACCGTTTTTGCAAAAAAAAAAAAAAAAATGTTTTGTTGGATTACATTCTAGTGTCAGCGCCAAACAGTTTTGAGTTTCTTTGTTGATATTTGGGTTCTAATGTTCTATGAGCACAAAAGCAATCAAACAAATGCAGTTTTCCAAATTACATTTTGTATCTGGATTTGCAAAACCGGACCCATGTTTCAGTTCTGTCAAACTGATATTTTCTTTTTTCTTTTTCTTTTCTAATTATTATAGGAGGTGCCTGGGGATATGGAGATCTTCACAAGAAGAGCTATGGAAAATACAGTGCTAGGTTAAGTACTGGGTTGTTTAACAGAGGGAGTACCTGCGGCGGCTGCTTTGAGCTGAGATGCGTCGACCATATCCTCTGGTGTCTGCAAGGGAGCCCTTTTGTTATTGTCACCGCGACAGATTTCTGCCCTCCAAATTACGGGCTCCCTAGCGATTATGGTGGCTGGTGCAACTACCCCCAAGAGCACTTTGAGATGTCTGAGTCAGCTTTCATGGAAATCGCAGAGAAAAAAGCTGATATTGTGTCGGTTCAATACAGGAGGTGAGTATCATAACCACTTGGTAAGGCATAGATACCTGTTTTTTATGTTCTTGTATGTGTGTGATGGTGTGGTTGCAAATGGATCCCTGGCTTTGGGGAAAAGAGCCATCACTCGGGTGCAGAACTTATGTTCCTCCTTGGAACAATGTAAATCCTTAAAAAGGCTTGGGCAGAGAGTTTGTAGAATACCCTTTCAGATTTTCATCTTGTACAAGTGTGACGCATGGTTCATCAATCCAAACTGATCTGAACCGTTGATATTTTGGGCCCTGATTTGGTTGGCAATGAACTAAAAATACTCTTGACTAGAAACCTATCAATAGGTGGAGAAATATGGTTTAGAAACAAAACAATCTTAAAAGAGGTACCATACAATGTTTGGGTGGAGTGTAAAGTTTGTAAATTTAGGTTTTCAGTTTGTATGAATGAGGCCCGTGGACTTTGGTCTAGTTCATTTCTTGCCTTCAAGGGGTTGCATTCTTTAATTTACTGAGGAAAATAATTCTAATAGGCATGTATCGAGTTTTAGTTAGGAGCCACCATTCACAATCACCCTTTCGACTTTCAGTGATACAGAAGCCATAGGTGTAAGTTATACCATTTCTTACCAAAAATTGGAAATTAAAGGATGTATTTATCACTGCGGTGGGTGTCGATATCAATAACCTTTCATTATCCTCAACTAAAATTCCAAATTTTCTTTTCCATTTTTCTCGTTCTCCTGGATTTTTATTTTTATTTTTAATTAAAGTAAAAACAACAGAACCAAGACGAGTGTCTCCAGATTGGATGTACTGAATGTATCAGTTGTACCATATGCCCCAAGGATTGATACTTTTTGGTTTTACTTGGAATCTTGATATGCAATTTGTTTTAAGTTTTTATTATTCAAATAAGAAATTTGCTGTCGACAGAATTTTGAAAAGGTCTTATCCTTGGCATCGAAACCTGTCCATGTTTTTGGCAATTTTCCAGATATCTAATGATTAACATGCATACTCTGGTATTGCTCATGCACATTAGTTTCAACTTTCAAGTTGGACTCGGAAGGATCTCAATCGGCTATGGTTGCCTTGGGTTTTATAAGTCTATTTCCTCCAAAGCAATGATTCGGTGAGTCCACTCTCTTCCCAACCTATTCCTCCAAAGCATCGAAGTTTTTGACTCCACTCTCTTCTACACCCATTGCCCCAAAGCATCAATGTTGTGATTCCAACCACTCTTTTGATCTCTGCACTGCAGTGACATTGCATCAGCACAAACTATACATTTATCAACATGATGGAAGGGGCAAAAATCCTTTTTGAGTCCACTCCTCTTTTGACCTCCTCCAAGGCATCAATGCTTTTGAGTCCCACTCTCTTTCACACCCAATTCCACCAAAGCATCAATTCTGTGATTCAAACATCTTTTTTTTTTTTTTACTACCTCCTCTCTGCAGTGACATCGCATCAGCACAAACTATACATTTATCAACAATGATGGAAGGGGAAAAAATGGCTATCCAGCAGAAGCAAAGCTAATTGTGTTTGAGGGGGGATTCTAAAAGTCTTGTGATAGAGGGGGATTGGGGTTGCGAGTATCTTAACTGACTTTTTAATTTGCAAATCTGGAATAGAAACTGGCAAATGGTGTTTCAAAGTGGTATTTCTGGTGAATGATATTGTGCCATCAAAGAACATATATATATATATATTTAAAAAAGAAAAAATCAAATGCCGTTTCTGTTTTGAGAAGTGACAATTTTTTATTAAGAATGCCAAAAAAAAAAAAAAAAATCAAAGAAAAACAACAAAGCTGGACCAACCTGCACTCAAAAACTCAGGGATCCCACTCCCTGAGCAACAATAAAACCTTCCTAACAATTTTGACTATGGAAACACTGCAATTTCTGAAGCAGCGGTTATTCCTCTCTCCCCAAAGAGACCAAAGACAAGCAAGCAGGGCAAGCCGCCATTTCGACCTTCCTTTAGATTGGGCCCTCCTTCATGCCACGTGAGGAAGAGCTCAATTGATTTTGGCATAACCAACAGGACCTTGAAGACTGATAGGATGCTATCCCACACACTCCTAGCTTGCTGAATTGGATCTAAGTTGTAATTTGCGGTGCAATCAGATATGCCCTTGTAATATTCTTTTGTTTCTCTCTGTTTCTCTTATTGTTCTTTAAAATAAAATAAAATTTAAGTCCTGTTTGGGAGCTGGAAAATAAAGGAGAGAAGACAACATTTTCTTTGAAAGTAATTTTCCAAGAAAGCATTTGGAGAGAACAAAAAAGAAAGAAAAAAGAAAAAACACAACAACAACAACAACAACAATGAAGGGACTGGGAAATTTTTCTTGGACCTTTTCTTTGAAGACACTTTCTCAGAAAATGTTTTCCACCAATAAGCGAACTCCAAATTAAGGGAAACTGTCATTTTCCTTGAAAGCATTTTCCACTTGAGTACTTTCCAAGCTCCCAAATAGGTTGCAACCGATTTTTCTTATTGTTCTTTTGGCCTTCTACTATAAAGTATGTTTATCTGTTAAGAAAATCAGTGGATTTGGATATTGAACTTTCTGAGTTAGAATAATGATGGATAGTGGTGTATAATGCAGACCAAGTACAGACTATCTCTTGTATTGGATTTTGTAAATGGTGGACATCTGTTTTTTCAGCTTTACCATCATGGCCTTTTCAGGTACTCTTATTAATTTCCAAGGTCATGGGAATTTCATGACATGAAGCAAATATATGTTGATATCTAATAATTAATGCTCGCAATCTGAAAATCCCTAATTAGGGATTCAAAATTCAAAGTGTTTGATGAAAATCCGCAATGGTCTCTTACCATGTTAATTGAGCATGAATATTGTGGGTTTCTACTTTGTTGGAAATGGTCTCCTTCCAAGTGTTCGATGAAAATCCTCAATGGTTTAATACCATGTTGATTGAGCATGCAATGTACCATTTGTCTCTCTAGAAACTTGGCTGTTTATGGAAATTGATTGTTGAACCTAATGTGGCTGTTTATGCAAAGAAGTCTATTAATTTCTGTTAAAAATATCTATTTGGACCATGAACATTCTACTAAGGCTACCATGCAGAATCCCTATTGACTGGTTGATGCAAGCTGTAAGCATTCAAACAGCTTCCTTCTTTGTTAAAACCATCAGTTTCGTAAGAAATGAATCATATGGTTTGGACCTTCTGGTCAAAATGATTATCTAAGAAGGACAAGGGCAGTCTTAGGCGTGGCTCACTAAGTGGATTGTTGTTCTGATTGGGTGTGGAGCACGTTGTGTTGAGCTTTTACATTTTTGTTTGTGTTTAAGCAGATTTTCTTGTGTTTGATTATAAGTACATCTGCTGTTTATTTTTTGGGTTTGTTTTAGTACACTGTGTGCTGTTTTTGTTTGGGCAATGAGCTGTTTCTTGCTTTTTATTGGGTTTGATTGAGTACATTTAATTGGGATTTTCTTGCCTTTTTTCGCTTGGTTTTGTTTCAATACATTTGCTGGAGCTTTAAAGATCCCTATTGGCTTCTGTTTAGGCCAGAGAGTGGGATTCTTCCTCTGTAGTCTCTGCTGTGTTTATTTATTTAACGGTTTTTTTTTTTTTTAAATCATGTTTTCTTGGTTTCGATTAAGTTCATTTCTTTTGGATTTTATAGCATTTTATTCTTGGGTTTATTTCAATGCATTTGTTGGCATTTTGAAGACTTGTAGTGGGATTTTTTGTGCCTTCTCTGTTTGGGATATTTATACCAGGTAGGATTTTTCTTTTTTGATAATTGGTTGTTCTTTGCTGGGTGCAGTTGCTTGAGATTTTCTTGCTTTGCATTCTTGGGTTTGCTTCAATGCATTTATTCTCACTATCCTTCTCCTTTTTCTTTTTCTTTCTTTTTTTTTTTTTTTCAGAAATGGGCTTTATTTCGAGGAAGGTGCTTCCTGCATGCGACAGCATGTGTGTATGCTACCCTGGTTTAAGGTCAAGCTCTCGGCAACCTGTGAAGCACTACAAGAAACTGCTTGTCGAAATCTTCCCCAAAACCATTGTAAGTATGAGCAACTTGGCTTTTCTGTTTACATCTTATTTTGCTAAATAAAATGATATGGTTCAGTGCAATATAAGTCCATTGTTCGTGTAAAGGTTCTAAAAATTGGAATTGCATTGGGAGTGCATTACGATATATACATCTGGTGAATCCCTATTTTTTTATTTTATTTTTTTTCATGTTTACTACTTTTGACCAATAAATGCATGCTAAATCCAAAAACCAAGCTACACATTACTTTGATTCTGCTCACGGTCTCTAGTAAGAAATTTGCACGTATCGTTTTCATTTATATGCATGGATTCATTGATGGAGGCTAGGTGCAGGTCAGTGGCAGCTTGACAAGGTCATGTTTCTGCTCCCCTTTTTTACTACAATTGGATGAAGTTAGAGGAAGCATTTTTTTTTGGCATTCTTGTATTGAAGGTTGTCTTTCCTTGTTTAGGAATGCATGCAAATGGAAAAAGGTGGCAGTTATTATGAGTTCCGGTACAACACGAATGGTGAAGCACACGATTCTTCACTTGCAGGTTAGTGGACTTTCTGAATATCAGGTAGGTCACAGGTGGTTCACTTATCGAGTATTTAGATGACGATCATGCATGTCAATGTAAAGTGCACGCTAGTGCTTGGGCACTTGTGTACTTAATTTTTTTTAAACTTCATTTGTTGAAATTTTTTTCTTGCATAACCTTAAAAAAGCATTTATTTTTTTCTTGCATCTTCTGCCCCTATTGGTCTTGTATATGGTGCTGTATGCTATGCATGTTTGTTTTTTCGTCTTAGTTAGGAATGTCGATTGTGAAAAATCTGTTTCAATTATTCGTTTATATGGGAACATTTTTTTTTTTTTTGAATTATATTATTAGTTGTTCTGAAAAATGTTTGCCAATGGTATTTATTTTAAGTTTATTCAAGTGCTCAATTATCTTTTGTGAAGTATCTTTGATAGCTAATAAGGATGGTGATCCATGCTTCTAGTTTTCTTCTCTATTTTGGATAACAAGCACAACATTCAAGAAATGTAAACAACTTGTTACCGATCAGGAATGCAAATAATATAGGATAAGCCCTCATTGGGATCTCATTGTTGTTTGTATGTGTACAGGAAGAATTTCAGCTAGCTCTATTAAGAATAGAAAGAAAGAGAACCTCTTCACTAATCGGGTATTCTGTTGTTACTGATTTTGTATCCTTTTTATATAATAATTTCTTGTTCAGTTTATTTAATTTAAGGAACCATGTGGATGTACCAACTTCAGCTTTGTTCATGATACTAATGTCTTTGCACGTGTGTGTGTGTGTGTGTGTGTGTGTGAAAGCATGGACTATGGAAGTCCTGGTGGATACTTCTCTATTTCTTGATTTGTTCTTCATATGCTTAGACTGTTGCATGTCAAGATATTTGACCTATTCGACACTAAGCAGAATGGGGTCATTGATTTTGGTGAATTTTTTCGAGCAATCAATGATTTCTTCCTATGAACATGGACCATTAACTAATTTATTTCTATCCAAATACTTGATACCCACCAAATGAATGGTTAGGATAGTTACTTACATCTGTGTAATTTTCATCCTATGCCCACCAAAATTTGGCCTCATTAATATGAATGGTCCAGATCAATGAATATGCATGTATGTATGTATGCCATCTATGGGTCACCATTACTACAATTCTAAATAGATGTGTCGCCACCACTTCCACTTACAAATTTGCTAATTTTCTACCTTTGAGCTGCCCTTAATTACCATGACTCCAAGGCTCCAAATACAATGTTATCCAACCCAGCCTCTCTCTATATAGCCTATGTAACTGTTAGGTAAGTACACAGGTGAATGGAATTTGAATAAGGAAAGCAGCTTCTAGGCACATTATGATCAGGAAACCCAGAAGTGTCTAACATCGATCTTCACTTGTGTTAGTTGGTCACCCCAAACACTTCTAGCTGTTGTAGTGCTATCCGATTGCGCATATGATGACACTTGTTGAGTCATAGTAGAGATCCTCATCATTGCTTGATGCACTCGGCTTGAGATCAAATTCACCCCCACTCTGAAAAATTGGGGGGTAACAGATGTCAACATTCTCCGCTTTTAGTTTGACTTTGACTTTTGTTGGATCAAGTATGGCCTTCTCTGTGTCATCCATCAGTGATGAATGAGAAACCTTCTTCTCCTCATCAATGATCTTCTCGAGCTTTGGGACATTGAAGTGTTTCATCACAGATGAAGTTAAGTACGCAGCCTTCTTCACGTTTGTGAGCAGCCTTCTCGAGCTCAAGCTAGCAGTCTAAATTGCAAACAATATGTGGTTTTTTTTAAATATATAGTCACGTTATCATTTGACAAAGTTTTTTTAAAATGTTAAAAGCTAGCAGTTATGCTGTGAAACTGGCTGAATGACATCACATACCCAAATTGTAGGAACACTAACAACCATTGCATAGTGTTTTCCAATGTTGGCAATGCTTAGAAAATCCCAACAAAATAAGAAAAACTAATCCTTGCCAAGGGTGACAGTAATGAAGCATGTGTATACAAAGATGTGTGTGTAAATATAAATCGTAAATTATTTAAATGTTTCGATTTCATGAAAATTGCAGCTCATTTAGCTTCAGGTTCGTTTGGTTTTCAGGCCTAGTAAGTCAAGGTTCAAACTTGGGCCATGTTAGAGTTGATTGCCATAATCTTAGTAGATTAATATCATCATCTAGCAGCCTTATCCAAACTAATTAGTATAATCTTAGATTAGTATCCTGTAGATATGGGTCCAGCTGTGTATACACTGTACATATCATGGTATTAAAAAATGGTATCAAGATTGATCGTGTAAGCACTGGGTGCCCCAGCAGCATTTTTGTCAGAAGGTTTTGCATTGCCATTTCAGTGTTTCACCTTTGAAGCTATGTCAGATCTAGAACAACTGAAATCCGCAACAAACCAAACATAAAAAATGCAGAGATAACCACAAATTTCAGGTATGTCTTTTCTTTCCTTTCTCTTCTATTTCACGAACAGAATGTACTTCATCTACAAATTACAGTTTTTTTAAAGGATTTAGAACTTTTTAAAAAAATGAAAACTACTGGTAGAAAAGAAGGAAAAATAACATTTTCATCATATATATAAACCCATGATCCAAACTTCAATTCCTGGTTTCCAAATTCCTGTTATACAATCATCATCTGAGCCTTTCTTCCATCGATTTGGGGTTGGCTTTAAATGGTAGATTGGCAAAAAGAAATTATGATTGGCTGCCAACTAGACATTCACCTTCCTCTTTACCAAGGTCTTGGAACTGGAAATGGCAAAGGCTCACATTGATATTGATTCACATGCCAAACATAATTCCACACTACACAATTAAGACTGCCAACAAGCTACTCGCATATTGCAGCAACATTTTAAAACAGTGAAAATGCCCCTATTCCCAGTGGAGGTAAACTCTACGCTGTTGATGGGGCTGATAGGTACAATCTGAAACGTTGGTTACTACACATGCGTATGCCTCCAAATTAGCTAAATACATGTTACATTTGTTTCAAATTCCTCCCCATGTTCCTTGAAAATCCAAAGTTCATGATCCTCTGAAAACTATTTGCATGGGAAAAGTTGCCCCTGGCTGATGCATACAGAGCTTTGCTAAGCCCACATGCATGTTCAAATTAGTTAATGCACATGCCACCATATATTCTAGCAAGGCGAACAAGTGGAATGTCCAAGCCATCCATCATGATGAGATTCCCTATCCCAAGAATCAGGTCAGTCCACTAGTCAGGTGGGCCACAATCAACTGAACGAATGTACGGTTGTGAAAAAAAAAAGCCAAAGTTTTCTAATCCGCTTGGCTTATTTCTACTATCATGGCACACCATCTGAATGGACCACCTTTATCTTTGGGCTCTACACAGTGAACTCCACCTAGTGGATGGCTTGGATGTTTCACTGGCCTACCATACTAGCATATATAGTGGGTGGTGCATTAGCTGACTTGTAGACACGTGTGGGCTTAGCAAATGTCCATACATACATATATACATTTACACTAGAATTGCTCTTTGCCGATACGTTATTGTCCACCCAGCAGATAACCTCAAGTATATTCGCTGATAAATAACAAAATAGTAAGTGTTGTCTACCTGATGAGTGGATGGGGCTGAATTTTACACTAGAATTTTTTTTGGGTTTGTGGCCAGATAATGGTAGAGTGCATTGGATGAATGGTCTGAAACAAGTTCATCCCTGCATATGTATATAATCGTATGATACATTTATGTGTATGTATTTATGAATATAACTGTATGATGGTTGAATGGATGGATGGGGGAATCAAAGATATTTTTTTGGGTCTGGTTTCATGGACCAAATGGTAATAGAGATGCTGTTTCATAAATGAAAGCAGTTACAAGCGCTGACAAGTTGTTGCTATCTTCTGATTATGCAGGTGTTATCTTGTTGGGAAATAGGAATTTCGCAGTTCATACACTTTCATTTGGTCATTTTGTTAGACACTAGTGCATTAAATGCATATTACATTGTGCTGTTGTGTATTGATTTCAACATCTAAAGATTTTTTCAAACTGTATTGTGCTCTCCCAATGAATGCTATGAAGTTAAGAAACGCTCTTACCTGAACCTCTAATGGCAAGGATGAATTCAGTTGATTAAACTATTCACTTTTCATTGATTTAAGCCGATTATTTGTAATATATGAAAGGTTGACTAAACTAGTCTTTTCTTGGATTGAATCTAGTTGTTTGTAATATATGTAGGAAGGGCTCAAAAGAAGGATGAACAAGAGAAGATACTAAGTAGCCAATTCAAGGCAAGGCATAGCCAAGAGTTGAAGTTCCGGGTAAGAAGTGTGGTTAGGAGGGTTAAAGTCAATTTTTGTTAGTGGGCCACTTGGGTCATTTTCTCTTTTATTGAATTGAGTTGTTACCAATTTTGTGAGTAGGGTTCTTATCAAACAATAGTGTGAATTATTTTTTGAATGACTATCAGGTGCAAGATTAAAAAAAATGATAACAATAAATTATCAATATATTTTTTATTTACAGATATTTTAGCGACGGACCAAATCCGTCGCTAATTTCTGAACATTGAAAATAAACGACGGATTTGAGGTCCGTCGCTTACTCATATTAGCGACGGACCTTATCCGTCGCTAAAGTTTTTAGTGACCACCAAGTTTTTGAATATTACCGACGGATTTTTTATTTTTTACAACGGATTGTATCCGTCGCTATTATGCGACGGACCTTATCCGTCGCAAATGAAACGACGGATAAAATCCGTCGTAAAACCAAAAACGACCCAGTAAACAGCGACGGACCAAGCGACGGACGAAGTCCGTCGTTTATTTGGTTTTACGACGGATTTGGTCCGTCGCAAAATAGTGATTTTGACGTAGTGATATCCCACTCTGCTTTCATAAGCAGAGCCGCAAATACTATAGCCTTCTTACTGCTCAACGCGTCTGCCACAAGGTTGGCCTTACTAGGATGATAGGAAACCTCGAACTTAGTCCTTCAAGGTTTCCATCCATCTGCGTTGCCTCATATTCAAATCCCGCTGAGTGAATATATAGCGAAGGCTCTTGTGGTCGCAGAAAAGATCGAACTCCTCACTGTAGAGGTAATGTCTCCAGAGCTTTAATGCAAATATGACCGCTGCTAACTCGAGGTCGTGCATAGGGTAATTCTCCTCGTGTTTCCTCAACTGTCTCGAGGCATATGCAATCACCCTGTCCTTCTGCATAAGGACACATCCCAAACCAACTTGAGACGCGTCGGTGTAAATCGTATACTTGACCCCTTGCTCTGGCAATACTAGCACAGGGGCGAACGTCAGTCTGTCCTACAGCTCCTGAAACTCTGCTTCCGCCTTCTCATTCCAGGCGAAACTCAGATCATTCCGTGTCAACTGAGACAACGGCCTGACTATCTTCAAGAAATTCCAAATGAATAGTCGATAGTAACCAGCGAGTCCTAGAAAACTCATCACCTCAGTAACCGAACTAAGCTGCTTACAGTCCTGAACTGCGGCTACCATAGCAAGGTCCACCGTTATTCCTTCCTTGGACACCACATGTCCCAGGAACTTGACTTCCTCTTTCCAGAAGTCGCACTTCTTATACTATGTGAACAACTGGTTCTTCCTCAGAGTGTCTAAGACTGCTTGTAGGTATTCCTCGTGCTCTTCCCGACTCGCAGAGTATATCAGGATGTCATCGATAAACACGATGACAAATCGGTATAGAAATGGCCGAAATACCCGGTTCATCAAGTCCATGAACACGGCCAGTGCGTTCGTAAGACCAAACGACATTACGAGGAACTCGTAATGCCCAAAACTGGTCCTGAAGGCCGTCTTCTGCATGTCTTCATCCCTGATGTGCGACTGATGATACCCTGACTGTAGATCAATCTTCGAGAAGTATCGCGCCCCTTTCAACTGATCGAATAGATCGTCTATCCTGGGCAAAAGATACTTGTTCTTTACGGTCAATTGGTTCAACCTGCGGTAATCAATACATAATCGCAGTGACCCATCTTTCTTCTTGACAAACAACACAGGTGCTCCCCAAGGAGACACACTGGGTCGTATGAAGCCCTTCTCTATTGGCTCATCAATCTGTTTCCTCAGTTCCTTCATCTCACATGGAGGCATCCGATACATAGGTAATGAAAAGGGGGTCGCACCAGGCACAAGATCAATAGTAAAATCAATCTCGCGCCAAGGAGGTAATTTAGGGATCTTCCTAAACACATCCTCGAATTCCTGAACTACTGGCATGTTCCCTAACGTCTGCCCATCAACATGCTCTAGTAAAGCAGCGTAACACCCAACACGACATGACCATCTAACCTACACTGGAAAGGTAAAGACCGTGTCATCAGGTCCGTTGGCTGTCATGACCCGATTATCGCAATCAATCTCTGCCTTCATCTCGGTGAGCCAGTCCATACCGAGGATAATGTCGTAGTGCCATAGTGGGGTGACGATGAGGTCAACGAATATTGTCCTGCTACCCAAGTCTACTGAGCAACCTTCACATGTCCGTGTGACATCCGAAAAAGTCTCAGTAGTAGTAATGAGTCTCACTCCCTTCGTGGGAGTAGTATGCAAAGCTAGACGCTTAACTGCCACACATGAAATGATGGAGCTAGTGGACCTAGTATCCACTAATAAGAAGACAAGAGTACCTTGGACATGTGTAGTGACCTCGAAGGCTATAGGTGTTGTCTCTGGCTCTTCTGCTATAAGTGCATGAACGCGTGCCTGCTGAGGTCAGTTGGGCTAAGGCACCATAGGTCGCTGAGGCAGCTTAAATCGAGGTGCAGGGGGTCATAATGATGGATGTGCAGGAATAATACGCAGGGGCGGAGCCGATATAATCTAAGGGCGAGTGCGGTCGATCCCTTGCTGCGGTGAGAACCCACTGTCTCTCATACGTGCGAAACAGCTTTCCGCTGGGTGGCCTGGCCTCCCACAATAAATGCATGTCACACCCGGTGGCCGCATCGGAACTAGTGGCGCCGAAATCCTGGGAGGAGAGTTTGTACGAGGCCTCTTGCCGTAGAATGGCCTACTCTGCATATCTGGTCGGGGCCTAGCAACCATAGCCCCACGAAAACGCGTCAACCGATCCCCGTCCTGCTCTGCCCGCATAGACATGTGTACTAGCTCAACATAGGAGGGTATACTAGCACAACACATCTTCGAACGAATATCAGGGCGAAGGCCCTCGAAAAAGCGTCGCATCCGCATCTATGCATTGGCAAGTATCATAGGAACATATCGGCCCAACTCCGTAACCGATGCTCATACTCTGTCACTATCATGCCTCCCTGTCTGAGGCGTAAGAATTCGTTCTCCTTCTCGTGTCGATACGTCTGGGGATAGTACTTCTCGTGAAAGTGGAACTCAGAAGCTGCCCATGTCCATATATAGTTAACTGCAACTATCCGCAGAACACTATCCCACTACAAGCTAGCCTCCTTTTCAAACAGAAAGGTGGCCAACTCGACCTGCTCCTGCTCGGAACAATGTAGCATCCTCAGCATCTTAGAGATGCGGTCGAGCCAATGTTCGGCCTCCTCGGGTCTGTGAGAACCCGTAAAGGTATGAGGCCTCAAGCGCTGGAATCACTCAAGTAGACTACTCGTACCGAGATTCCACGTAGGGTATGCAGTAGGAGTAGGGGGAGGCACACCCTCATCCTGAGTAGAAGGCCCAACAGTCTCAGCAGAGCGTACAGATGGTGAAGGTGGAGTCACACTCCCACCCTGAGCTAAGGCCCTAGCAATAGTGGCCAAAAGCTGCTGCTGATGCTGCGCCTGCTGCTAGTGCATCATCATCAGAAACTGCTCTAACCTATCCATAGGTGGGGCAGACTGTGGCACATGCTCCATCGAAGAAGACACACAGTTCTGCTCACGAACCGGTGGTGTGTACGGTGGCAGTCCAACTGTAGGACTAGTAGATGGCTGAGACTCAGGCATAGCCTCACGAACAGGGCTCACACCGGGGTCCGTATGACCATCACTCTGGGGAGGTGCCTGATCCATCGAACCAGTAAGTGTGAGGCGTGTCGTGCTCCGTGTGACCTTCCGTGGCATACCCTATATGACATAGGGTGCAATCCAAGTCAGATTCAGCATACACACAAACTTATCACGCAACATTCATACGCAAATTAAGGTAACTTCATGCATTTCATTCACCAAAATTTGTCATAATACATGGAATACAGAGTTACATGAACCATGACAGAAAATGCATGTGAGCTAATACAACCAAAGCTTCAAACACAAAACATTCTACGAACTACTACACTACTAGGCCCAACAACATGAACACAAACATAACCTAAAGCAGTAACCAAAACAAGGTGCAAGACAACGACATGGATGACTAGGCATCCGAGTCTGGCGATGGAGGAGGGGCACCCTTATCCTGCAAGCAGCACAGGATAGTCTTCAAAGTACTAGTCACTTTCTTGAACTTGTGTTTCACTAGGCCCCGAAGATCCATAATATCCTGTCGTAGAATAGCCTGACCCTGTCGTAGGGCAGCCTGACCCTCCTCAAGTCGAGCTATACGATCATCCTTAGCAGTCCGATCAGTGTCCCGCTCCCATGGCGTAAGAGGGGAGCTCTCCTCTGTATCCTGGGCCTCCTCTTCTTCTTCCTTTTCGTCCTCTATCTCTTCCATGCTTTCCTCCTCGCTTTCATACTCCTCACTAGCGTCTCATCCTCACTCCCATTAAGTCGGGCTTGCCGCTGCCGTGGCCCGATTTTCATCTGATTGAGAGTAGTTTCGTTGATGAAATGTTGCGACACTGGGACTTTTGCACCAAGACTGTAGCCGAACTCGCGTGCAATCTTACATATAAGCCGGCCAAAGGGAGGCGAATCAGTCTTTCTATTGGAGCGTGCGGTAAGAACTATCTACCGTAGAACATATGTAGGTAAGCACAACTTCTCACCCTGCCCTGCCTGATACAAGAAATCTACCATCAGGCGCGTGCACTCACTGCGATTACCACACCTGGGGTACACGTTGAACGTGCAGATATGGTGGAGTAGGAGAAAATCATCCGTCATGTTTGACGCCAGGAGGCTATTGTTGGGCTACCACTATACCAGTCGGCCACAAAGAGAATGCGTACGGTGATCCCTTTCATGTGCACTCTTCAGATTCTTCTCAGTCGCGTGAACTTGACCAAGTGGTATGCCCAGGAGTCGAGCTATCAGACCAGCGTCAATTGTGGCCTCCCGATCTCTTCCAAATGGGATCTTGAACTGCAAGGGAACTTGCGTAGGCTCTCGAATATGGGCATAGAATGCACAGACAGTGCCCACATTTGCACGATATTTTCCTTCAAACACAGGGCCCTAACCGGCTTCAGTTAGGCGCTCTAATACCAGATACTCCCCGAAAAGCCGCCCATCCAACTAAGCTTCAAAAAGGACCGTACGGCCTGCATATCGTCCATGAGACAACTTTGCCAGTAGAGCTCTTGGGAGAGGAGCCTGGGGATCAAGGTCCGGCTTCGTCCGTATCTCACGTCCAACGGCCGTGCTTGCGGTGTCGCCTCTCGGTCTCCTTGCACGAGTGGGGCAACTAGGCCCGGCTTCATCCACGGCACCCTTTCTCTTTCCCATGAGAGAAAAAATGGTGGATATTGAGAAAATGGCCGTAATAACTTCGAATAAAGCCATGGAAGAAGGAAGAAAAGGGAGAAAAGGGTTAGAGTCTTTAGTTCTCCATGGATTTGAGCCTTCAAGGGGTGTGTAAAGGCTCAAATAAAAGGGAATAAAGTGGGGAGATGAAGAAAGAGGGTGGGTAGTGGGTGTACACGAATTTGAGCCTCAAATGGAGGATTCAAGAGCTCAAATGAGAGAGAACGGAGAGGGTAGGCAGCAATGGAGTCGAGTTTACAGCAGGGTGGTGGAGAGGGTGCACGAAAATGAAAGAGGAAGAGGTTGGAGGGGCAATTTTTATGAAAAATCGGAAGTTTGGGAGAGAAAGGAGAGCTTGGGATGCTAATTTGTGAAGGGAAGGTGGGTTTGGAAGGGTTTTAATCAAAACCCCATGCGTCCATCGGCCACACTATCCCACACATGCGATTGGCCCGACAGGCTCGCCCAGCCTAGCCCGTTTGGCGGCGAGGCCTCGCCGACCTCTGGAGTGTTTGGCGAGGGCTCGCCCTTTGGGCGAGGTCTTCCTGCTCCCTTAGCCCCAAATGCATGTGGGTCCCACCCTGGGTCCCTCTGGAAGTGCCCAATTTGGGCCCCATCTCCGTTTTGAGTCTAGTCGGGCTATATCGGATACTATCTGATGTATATACGCATTTAGCGATTTCTAAAAGCTGGGATGGGATCATTTGTGATCTAGACCCATCGTTTGACGGTCTAGAAGTGATCCGAGGTTGCCTCATGCGATCACGGAGGTGTATGGACTCGATCTCGACGATCGTTTTCGGTGAACTTTGCCAATTGACGAAATCAGGGAAACATAAGTTCGTTTCTACATTTCTCTCGCACCCGCCTATGTCAAAAAGCGTCAGCGTACGTTGTGTGACCAAAACCCAGGTCCAGTTTAATCAAAATCATGCTTTGATACTAACTTGTAACGCCCTGAAAATCGGGGGTCGAGTAACAACTTAACTCCCGAGTTCCAAAATATCACTTATGCAACATATATGCTTATGATTTAATGTTATCTGTGTTAGTGCATTCATCATGAGTGAGATTATACCAAAACAGTAATTCATACTCTAGATCAAGTTGTAAAACGTAAGCGGAAGACTGAAAGACATAAATACACGTATATAAGTCAAAGATCACAATCGGTCTCCAGAGTATGAATACATCACTGAGTCACCATATACATGTAATAGTCTCAAAAAAATTAACATGTTAAAATAGTACAACTACAATGATAATCCCTGTAGCCCCATCAATCCGGATAGCCTAAGCGAAGCCATCGGAGAACTGCATATAAGAGTACTCGTCCTGATGGTCTAGTAGTCAAGCTCCCCCTCAGGGGTCACGCCATCATCTGAAATCAAGACAGAGTCTGGTTAGTGTTTAAAACACCATCCCATAACGTGGGAGTGAGTGATCAACTCAGTGGAATCATAGAGCAAAGGTTAACATGTTATCAATTCAATCAAGCAGTAATGATAAAGCAACAAATCACACATCCCTAAGTACTCTTGTTAATGCAAGAATGATATGAATGTATGATGCATGCCCTCGCCTACGCTCCCTCAGCGATTTCATCTCACGTTCGCGTATGAACAACACTGCCTTAGTGCTTGACCTGCTACGCCTGAACGCACGCGTAATGCAGTGCATGCATATGATTACCAAGTTCTTCTTAGTCCTTTTCATATAGCAGGATTGAAAAACTAAGGTACCTCCCTTATATAATTCTCAAACGAGGATCCATTCTAGGGTCGTCAGTCCTAGTAAATCTCATACGATGATGCAGTTCTAGGTCGCTGCAAAGGGCTCATTGCCAAATCAGTACAGGCCTAGTGTATACTCTAGAATGCTACGGAAGGGTTGTCGCCTCCACGTAGAATCAGAGTATGCTCGATGTCACTACAAAGGGCTCGTCACCAATCAGTGTAGGCCGGCAGCTCAAATACAGTGTCCCATACCACCGTATTCGATTCACGAGTCTGGATTGGTCACTGGTCACTACGGGGAGGGTCATCGCCCCAGCGTAGGCCAACAGATCGACCACGGTTTCCCATATCACCATGTCCGGTTCATGAGTCTTAGCGGATCGAGGTACTAAGGTTAACGGGATTCCACCAGTGAGTTTGGTACCTTAGGTTAAAGCAGTAGCGTCCATACATGCTGAACATACATCGGCACATCGGGTTACTTGACGGGCTCGACTAGCACGAACGCACCCAAAGTTGATCGACATGAAGTGCATAAGCTCTCCGTATGGCCTAACCACTACCGACAACTTTAGTACGACTCGGATTCGTCAAACACGTCCTTCGTGGCGAGTGAATCTCAGCCACGACTTCAAGCCTATACCGATTGCCTGGACTATAACATAGTCCCAATCACATTCAATCCTTACCCAGAAAACATGTGGAGTAGTCAAAGAAAAATTAACAAAGTAATTCAAACATGTTAACAGGCATGTTATAAAGGACAATGTAAGCAGGAAATACAAACACATACATTTTGATACGTAAGCGATTAACTTAAACAACTTGCATGGAGGAAATCATACACATCTCTAAGGTAGTTGAGAATCCTATCTCAACACCTACCCTAAGCACTATCATCTAAGTACTTTACTCATACAAGCATTTTCACAAACACTTAGTATACACTTATTAACATACATAACGCATATTGGCTAAAACATGTATTAGGGCGAATCCTTTCACCGAGTAGTTATTACACATATATCTAGCATATATACACAGTAATTAATCATGACAAACACACTTTCATAATTTGTACGTATACAGTATTTTCTACAAATATACAGAATACACTATACGCCATAAATTCCATACATAACTGAATCGCACAACGAACATCACATTTTGCATGTGAAATAACACCCAGATCATGAATCTATCATTATCCGTCATTAAAAGCATTGAAAACCATAACCTAAGCATCTATAGTCCGCACCTTATACCGTAGAAGCGAGTAATGGACTCAGTTTAAACACCAAGTCTTTATCAACGTTAGAACGACAACCTATGGCATAAAATAAGTTAGCTATTTCATCACTTCGACTAGTTGAATCTCTAGAACTGATTAGGGTTAGGTTTTCTTACCCGAAAATGGAATCAGAATCGCCGGAAAAATGATACGGTAGTGATGGATCGGCACGTAGAATAGCAGGATAGAGTACCAGTAATCTTCTCCCACTTCTCTCACACTTTCTCTCTCTTTACTCTCTTCTCTCTCCTAGGGTTTTCTCAAATTCGTATGGAGTGAATGAGAGAGGATTTAAGGTCCTTATATAGGCGCAGAACTGATGGGAATGACCCCAGGGCCAAGGTATACTTAGGTTATGTCCAAAGGGAGGCTGTTCTGTCGCAACGGAGCACTTCCGGAACCCCCCCTTTGAGTCAAAGGTCGGACTTAAGCTCCCTGACTATGGATCTAGGTCGAGTTAAATTTTTATTCTAGTCGGGTTCCCAGATCACATGTGGCAGACCAGTTTCAGTTCAACGGTCACCGGAACTCGATCAGGATTACAAATACACTGCCATGTGTATGAAATTTCTCCTGATCTGAGGGTGTATTTGGGTTAGATTCTGACGGTCTGATTGCTTATATCAGTCCCGCAAGCGACAAGTCTCAGATTACTTAAATTAGATTTAATTTCTAAAGAAAACCACGTTTTCTCACACTCTTCACTCCAGGCTCAAGCAAATAGCCCCAAAACACTATCTGGATTTGATTTCCGAGATGGTTGTCAAGCCCAGCGAGGCGGTCCTAAGCGCTTAGTCTCGTGGTCATCGGACTTTCGACGTGCAGTCCAGATCTGATACGAGGTTTCAATGTGATCCCAAGAGTAATTGGGTAATGAGATTGATCCTAGATTTTAGGGTAACTTAGTGTCACTGATTCTACAAGTATTGGGTCTTGCAGATCGTATTTAAAGTGGATCAAGCGGATTTCATAGCTAATCTAGTTTAGCACTTAGTTACTTTTGTCTAATTCCTAAAGGATTTGATCCTGAGTGATTTCTGCCTGAGGTGGTACTCGGGTCTTTGCATGAAATTTTTCGAGGCGTTACAACTATCTTCAAGTTATTGCGCGGTATTTTAATATTTTGTATATATAGCTTTTTGTTTTGATTCTTTGATATCTTTTCATGAATCTTATTTTTTAAAAAGAGAATAATCATTCTTCTTTGAGATCTGAGGAATTCAAACAAGTAACATTTGGTTTGAATTAATTTAAAATCAATCTAGAACCTAGAACCCTTGTTTGTGTTACTAGACATTGAACATTCTACTTCAAGCAAAGTGGTTCTACAGGCTACATCAAGAACGTATTCAATGAGAAGATAAGTATATTTCTATTATTTGTATTTTAGTTTCTTTGAGATAGCTAGAAAATCTCATGTGTTGGTTTTGACTGAGATAGCCAGAAAATCTCAACGTGGGGTTTTTGTTTGTGATAAGCCCTTTAAAATCATAATTGTATCAAGTTTTAAGGTGACCTTGTGAAAACCTTGTTTATAGTGAAAGCCAATATCACGTGGTTGTTGATTATTGGGAGTGGAGTAGGTGTGGCTATTTGAGAATAGTTGGTGTACATACCGAACCACTATAATTCTTGGTGTTTGTGGTGAATGTTTTATTTTTACATATGTGGTGAGTGATTGTAATTTATTTATGCAATGTGGTGAATGCTTGTAATAAATAGCTCT